>CAWUFW010017158.1:0-275916 GCA_963921515.1 Calotriton arnoldi | reverse complement strand
CCTTTCCACAGCTCAAGCTAGGATCAGTAGGCCACAAACTAGTGTAGGTAGTACAACACTGCACAACACTAGAATGTCCTTAAAGGGTGGACCCAGTGGATCCACTCAGCCTCAGTATAAGGACATGGCTTTCTCTGACTTGAGAGCCATGTGTGTTGACAGACACCTGAGACTAGGACAGAGTCCCTCAACCCTGCACCTGATAGATCTGCTGACAGCAGATGACCTTAGATTGGCTCTAGGAGCTAAGGGGTCTGAATCAGTGGGTGGGTCAATCATAGTATCTGGGTCAGATGAGGACAATCCGAATGACCAAGACTCTGTGGTTGAAGGGCCAGGCTTCAAGGAGCCTGAACAGGACAGAGGAGTTCTCCCTAAGAGAACTGGCAGAGTGGATGAGAGGCACAGATCCCCTTCCAGGGAATCTGAGCACTCTTATCACTCTGGCAGAGAATTTGTCCAAGAGAGGAGCTCATACTTTAACTTAAGAGAGACCTCCTCTGAGAGAAGGTGCAAACTGCTCCAGTATGAGGAAGCCAAAGTGGCCCTCAGAACCAAGCAGTTGGCACTGGATAGAGAAGCCCTGGAGATCCAGAGAGCTTCCAGAAGGGAGGGTTTAGAACCCCCTGGTGGCAGCAACAGTGTCCCTAGAGGCAGAGAATATGTCCCTGACCATAGGAACCTGAGCAAGGTTGTTCCTCCCTACCAGAGTGGGGATGATATCCACAAGTGGATAACTGCTATGGAGAGGGCCTGTAGAGTACAGCAGGTCCCCCAAAAGCAGTGGGCAGCAATCTTGTGGCTCTCCTTTTCAGATAAAGGTAGAGACAAGCTCCTCACTGTTAGAGAAGAGGATGCTGATGATTATGAGGTCCTGAAGAGTGCACTGATAGATGGGTTTGGCTTAACCACTGAGCAGTACAGGTTGAAGTTCAGAGATACCCAGAAGGCACAGACTCAGGACTGGACAGACTTTGTAGATTGTGCATCCAAGGCTCTGGAGGGTTGGCTGGTTGGCAGTAGGGTTACTGATTTCAAAGGATTTTATAATCTAATGATGAGAGAACAGATCCTTAATAATTGTCAAAACCAGCTTTTACACCAGTACCTGGTGGACTCTGATCTGACCTCTCCCCAAGAATTGGGAAAGAAGGCAGACAAATGGGTCAGAACCAGGGTAAGGCCTAAGAATCAGGGTGGTGACCACAAGAAAGATTCTACCAAGTCCCAAGAGAAAGGTGGGGATAAATCCAAGGATAAGTCCACTACAGGGCCCCAAAATTCCTCTTCTGGGGGTGGGTCCCAAACTCCTTCCTCTCCTGAAAAGAAACCCTATTGCCATGTCTGTAAAAAGCCTGGGCACTGGAAATCTGATCCCAGTTGTCCCAGGAATGGCAATAAAGAAAATGTTCCTCCAACAACTACTACCACCCCTCCTGGTACTACCAGTAGTAATCCTCCAGTTGGGAGTAGTGCACCCAAAAAGTTAGGTGCTTTTGCAAGAGGAACAGAGGTGGGCCCTAGTTTAGACAGGACCCCCTCAACAGACTCCTCAGATTCTGATGGTGGTATAGGATTTGCCACCTTTACCATGGGTCCCACAGCATTGGGCAGGTACAGACTGGAGCCAATAATTAATGGTCAGAAAGCTGTGGCATTTAGGGACACAGGGGCTAGTGTCACCATGGTGGCAGGGAAACTAGTCCCCCTCACCAGCTTTTACCTGAGTTTAAATACCAGGTGACCAACATTGATGGTGTCAGAACAGATCACTCCCATGGCCATAGTCAATCTCAGCTGGGAGGGGGTCACAGGCCCAAAGAGAGTGGCAGTGTCCCCAACCTTACCTGTAGATTGCCTGATGGGCAATGATCTGGAAATTTCAGCCTGGGCTGAAATTGAACACCAAACCCATCTGAAGATGTTGGGTGTCCCTGTAAAGGTTAGTGGGGCTGTGATGGCCACAGCCCCAGCCCAAGATTTTGGAGAGATGGAGCCTGGAAGAATGGCCCACTCTCCCCAGAAGAGAGCACAAGGGTTGAAGAAAAGTCTTCTTCCCTCCAGACAGTAGGTAAGGGTCAGCCTCCTCAGGGAACTGACCCTACCCCTAGTGAAGGAACTGCCACAGAGGTAGTCAGGCCTGGCCTGGCCACCCCCTGATGGCAGAGGACCCTTACAAGGTGGTACCCAGTCTGGAGCAGGTAACCTGCCCCTCTCTACCCTGCCTCAGTCAGCCCAGGGCTGCAGAGGTCAGGGAGGTCAGTGGACCCCCCAGGGCCCCCTGTCCAGAGGAACCCCCCATCAGCAGATTAGGGGCACCCAGGCTAGTAGCCCTAGCCAGGTAGAAATTCCTCAACCCACTGAGGGATCCCCCATACCTTTATGTAGGGACCTCCCCCAGAAGGACTCTGTTAGGCAAGGGCAAACCTGGGACCAAAAGGTTCCAAACATGCCATGTCCCTCCAGTGTTCCACCCAAAGGGACCCAACCCCCGGCTGTAGGCAGTCAAAGGTTGACCCTTAGAGCAGAGTACCACTCAGTCATGGAAAGACAGGCATACATGGTGACCAGTGAGCTGAGAAAGCTGAGGCCAACATTCCTAGGGCCACACTTCCCTACTCAGACACCTCACCAGCCTGGTACTTTACCAAAGCACACCACAGGTAGTGATTCCCCATGGTGGAGACCCTCTCATACCCTTAGGGTGAGGGATTGCTTAGTGGACCATAAGACAGGGGGCAACCATGCTAGTGCAGGTGCTTCCTTATATGGCCACTTAGTCAATAAAGGCTCAACTGGCCAAGGTTAGCCTTATCTCCTTTCGTTTGGGGGGTTATGTAGGAAGGTGGAATCTGACTATATGGTTGCCCCCACTTTTTTATGGTGTTTTGCTGGTTTATGACTTAGTTGGACTGGGACCCTGCTATTCAGGGCCCCAGTCTATCTGCTCTCTCTAAACGACATGGAGTGCACTCTAGGTGCACTAGTGATTGGATACTGTGGTGCCTTATGAGTCCCTAGTATATGGTACCTTAGGTGCCAAGGGCATAGGTACTTCACAGGCCTACCAGGGGCTGCAGCATATATTATGCCACCCCTGGGAAGCAGTCTAAATCTGACACCACAGGCCTGCTACTGCAGCCTGGGTGAGGTGGTGCTAGCACTCCTCACTGAGATATAGGTTTCCTATATCTCTCCTGCACACACATATAAACCTATCAGTCACCCCTAAGGCAGGCCCTATCAATCCTGAGGGCAGGGTGCTTGGCTTCTATGTGAGGGGGTGCCTCTGCCTGAGCAGGGCCCCTCTGCAGCTCTCAGAGTCTATTCTCTGGTGCTGTTTGTGGATGCGGTTAAACCATATACTATTTAAGTGCATTATATCCTCGCGGTAAATGCTAACTTTGGAATGGCTGCATCAAAACATGTCGTGTTTGGTGTCAAACATCTTGGAATACTACCCCCCGCCAATCTTGGCGGCGGGGGTAGCATTCCACCCTTCTAGAGGGATAAGACATGTACCTGCTGTGGAAACGCGGTAGAATCCTAAAGAGCCCTGGCATCACAAAATGGATGCCACCAGTCACAGACACTGGGCTGCCCTCCTGCTGATGACCGAAACTCACAGTGGAGGAAGCCCAACAATAGGCATCCTGTCACAGGGAGGTGTAACCACCTCCCAGACAGGGTTTAGTGTATTGGGGCTGGGTGGGTGCACTCTTAGAGTGCTTTGAAGTCCTGCACTGGGGGAGCAGAAGGCTCCTCTGTGCATATGCCAGTTCAAACCAGCTCAGGGGCTACCTGCCCCTGCTCTGGCGCGAAACTGGACAAAGGGAAGTGGGTGTAGCCACCCCTCCCTTGACCCTCCCATAGGTGGGGTCATAGAGCTAGTCCATCCCCTCTTTTTAGTATAAGAGGGGGAACCTTGCCATTGCAAAGCAGATAACCCCTGGACGACGCTCTACAGAAGAATCCTGGCCCTTCGACGTTCCACTACCTTTGGAAGACAGAAGAATCTCCCTTGGAGTCAAGGAGTGACTCCCCTGCTTGGCAGGCACCAAAAACGACAACGACGGTCGCAAACTACGCCGCTCCCGCCGGAGTCCGAAGTCCCTGCAGCCCAAGAAGTGGATTTCCTGACCTCTCCCAGGCCATCGTGAGTCCCCAGCGAAGCTGAGGCAAGTGGACCCCACGAGTAACGAGGAACCGCGACCCCTGGGTACCGTGCACTATTGTCGAGTGCAACCCCTTCACAACGTTCTACGAACTTGTGCTTTGGACCACGTGTGGTCCCGACCTCCAGCAGGAATCCTCCGAAGATCAGAGGCCTACACCGTCCCGAGTGACCGTGGGCCCCTGTTGAGTGATTCCGCCCGAGGTGTCTTCGCGATCCCTTGCCCGCTGGCTTGTGGGTCCCCAGAAGACTTCCTAAAGAAACCAAAGGGCTCCCCTGGTTGCTCCAGGCCTGCCCTGACTTACCCTCGCTGGGTGAGTCCCTCAGACCTTGCTGGTCTGCGCCATCGACTTTTCTTCATCTCCCCGAGACTTGCGGCTGCCAAGGCTTGTTGGCTCCGATCGAGTTGCCGACACCGCAGTCAGCTGCAGACGTCGAGGGACACACCGAATCCAGCTCCTGGTCATCGTCGACGCCTCCTGGACCACGTGGCTGAAGAGTCAAGGCACCTGCAACCGACCTGAAGCGACCGACGACGGTGGGCATCCATCTTCCTTGCCCCGGGTCACTGCCAAGTGACTTTGAACACTGTCCCCTCTGCTTTCAGGTCATCCTTCTTCAGAATCCAGGCTTGGATTCCACCGGACACTTCTTCAGCTCCCGCAAGCAGCAAGTCTTCTTTGTTCGCCATTGAAAACGACGCCGCGACCCGACACCAAAGGACACCTGTGCACCCGGCTTCCCTGGGTGAGGTAACTCCAGCACTACGGTGCTCCTGTGGGTGTGGGCCCTAGAACTACTTACCCTGTAAGTGACTTGCTTGTAGGTTCTCCCGAAGTATCCTAAAACTCTTTATTTCCAACCGCGACTTGCCCCATTGAAGTTAACGGCGATTCGCGCCTGTGTATCCACACTGCACGCGTCCCCCGTGGGTCCTTTACTTACCTGCCTTGGGTGGTTTCGTGAGGCCCCAGCACTTCTGAAGGCCCTAGGCCTTGTCTCCTTGCAAGTCGTTGTTTCTAAGTCTCTTACTTAGTATATGGTCTGGTACGCCCCTAGGGCCCCAGCCATATTTTGTGCTTAACTTATTGTGAAACGTTGATTTGTGCATATGTTTGTCTTCTAATCTCATAAAGAGATTAGTAGAGAGTTATTTAGAAATAAATACATATATATTTGATATATATACCTGTGTGGTGTCTTTTCATTTGGTGATTCAAGAGATTATATGGTAAAACAAGCTGCTTTACATTCCTCCGAGACTTAGCCTGAAGGCTGCTCTCCACAGCTACCACTAGGATAGCTTTCTTTAAAAGGTTGTCTTAAACCTATCTACCATAAGAGTCGATTTGCCCTGGTGCAAGGTGTCCACTTTAATTAGTGAACAGCATATACCAGGCCAACTTCTCACAATATATATAAAACATATTTAAACTTTACAGAAACACACAGTCACTTGATGATGTCATCAGTGATATTATCAGTGATGTCCTTTGAGATGTCATCAATGACGTCATCAGTGATGTCCCTGACCATGTCATGAATGATGTAATATGTGACGTCATCAGCAGTGCATTGCGGGGGCGCAAGTTATAGTTAGCTCAACTAACTATAACGGCCGTGTTTCCCTGGTTTTGTAAGAGTGAAATGTCCAACTAACTATAACGTCCCTGAAACCTATGGTTTGTTCAATGAATATATATATATATATATCACCCAATTTACACATACACAGTGCTACACATCAACATTTGAAAAAGCAGAACAATATATAAGCCCCGTTCAGCATTTCTTGCACCCTCGTGTGGTAATAGAAATGACAAAATAAACAGTCCCAGAACCCCCGCTAACTCCACCACTGAAAGGAATAAACAATTTGACCTACCAGGACCCTCGCGCTAAGTACCAAAGCAAAGAATGACAATTACAGCTCTCTGCAAGAGGAACAATTATTACCCTGGGAAGCCTTTGAAATTGGGAAAATAAACAACCAGCAAGGACATTCGACTTGCTGAAAGTAATCAAGGATCGACTCGTGAAATTGACAGAATAAACAAGTTAGAGTTCAAACATGCTGCACCTCCTGCGCACAATGGAAACAAAGGTATTTATGGAGCATCTATCAGAGTGAGTGGGAGTAGGGAAAGGGAGGGATGGCAGAGAAGATGGTGGTGTTGGGTGGCTGGACTATGGGTGCTGGCAATTTTACTAATATTGAAATGGGTAAGGGCAGTGTTTCGAGAGTGGTGGGCTGCATGGCAGAACATCGGGTACTGTGTTTTCTAATGTTGAAATGTCGTGGGTGAGGGTGTTGCACTTTTGTTTTACTCACAGGAAGGCTTTTAAATATATTATTTAAAAAAAGAATAGCCTTTTCTGTCAATTACAAATTAAACCTGTAGGTGTCAGTGTTACATCAGAAAATGATGCCTCTTGCACTTGGCCCTACAAAATTACCTTTGCCAGCTCAAAGAACACGGTTAGTTTGTTCACACCACTTTGATTAATTCTGTACGGATGTATATATAATCTTGCTGGGAAAGTAAAGTGTGGAGCAAAAAACGCTAAAGTAAGATAATTTGCACCTCAAAGAAAAATGGCGCCCATGTAATCAGTATAAAACTATACTGTGAAAGGAACCATTGGCAATGAGTTAGACCCTTCTAAATAAATAAACAAATAAATACATATATAAATAAATATAAACGTTTCAGTGCCTCAGCATCAGTCAAAATTAATTACCTTTACAGAGCCCGGAAGCTTGGTATAGTTTTCTAAACTATAGGGATGGGGTGGTGAAGGGAATTTTGAGGGTGGTGTGTGACGGTGGCAGGATGCTAGGGGGCAGATTTACAAGCCCCTTGCGCCACCATTGCATCACTTTTTTTGACGCAACAGCGGCGCAAACAATGCGGCCTATTTACAACGTGACGCATCTAGGGAGATGCGTCACGTTGTAAAGCCCTGCATCACATTATACCTGCGTCAGGTAAAATGTCTGCAGGGTGGGCGTTCCTCCGCAGGAAGGCCTCGTAAAAGTGACGCAGTGAAATCTACAAGATTTCACTGCGCCACTTTTAGGACGCCACTGCATCAAAACCGTACGCCTGCTTGAAGCAGGCGTAAGGAGTGATGCAGTACAGTAAGTATAGGCCTCAAAATACATTGCTGGAGTTGCGTCGTGCTTGCGACACAACTTCAGCAATGCGTGACTTTTGGGACAACAGATGCGTCAGAATTTCTAACGCATCTGTTAATCCTTGACCATGGAGCACTGTATTGTAAATACAGCGCATCCATGGTGGCGCAGGGACATATAACACTGGTGCAAGGAAACTGACGCATCTATGCAGATGTAAATCTGCCCCTAGGTTTTTATGCATGTATGAGAGAGAGGACACTAACAAACTTTGGGGCATATTTACACGCCCCTATCGCCACCATAACGTCACTTTTTTGGACATTGTGGTGGCGATAGGGGCTTCGCCTTATTTACACTGCAGCTTTAAGCCACTGAACATGGCTTAACGCTGCCTTGTAAATAAGGCACCCTTTCACGCTATACTTAGCGTGAAAGGGGAGGGCAATGGGTGTTGCAGTGGTCGTTCCACTGAAACACCCATTGATTTTGATGCTGCCCCATATTTAGAACAGTGGGGTAAATATGGGGCAGGGCCAAAATTAAGGGAAAACCTGGTCTTACCCTGATGCAACAAGGAGAAATGTTTAATTTCTCCTCGTTTTTGCTGTTTCCATGTGTGCTGTGTTGTGCAGCACACATGGAAACAGCAAAACACCATTGTTTATTTATGTGCAGGAAGGTGTCCCTTCCTGCACATAAACAATCATTTAAAAAAATGACGTTTTGCAACTTCTAAGTATGCTGCATTAAGCAGCACACATAGAAGTTACAAAACGCCATTTAAAGATGGTTTATGTGCAAGGTGTCCCTTCCTGCACATAAACAATCTTCCCCTGCAACGCAGACACCCTTGCACCACGTGCAAGGTTGCCTGCATTGGCGCTAGTCAGCTAAATTTAGTGCCAGGGCAGGGGGAAATGCAGGGCTGCACCGTATTGTTGTAAATGTGGTGCAGCCCTGCTTTTCAGAAGTGGCGGAGCGTGGCGTTAAGCCAAGAAGGCTAACATAGCGCTCCATCACTTCCATTGTAAATATGGCCCTTTGTGAAGGTGTATGGCAGAACACTTGATTATTTTTATTTTAGGGGAGAGAGAGCTAAAGAAAATGACGCTATATTATGCATGCCTTTCCTTTGACTCTTCTTTCCCGGCACAACATATCAGTGAGATCAGCAGTGCAGGGTAGAGACCTGGGGACCATTCACAACATAAAATTGTAACTATGTACTTGTGTATGATGAAAAGTTTAACACCTTGGATTCCAAATGACATCATAGACAACTCCAACTTCACTTGTGTTGTTACCTTGAACCCTCTGGTGGAAAACAACCTTGTTGTTGACAGCTGTCTATCTACAATGCTAAAGATTTTTCTGGTTTTGTAACTTCAGTGAGAGTTTGAAGGAGTAAAAAAGAGTAGAAAGTGACAATTGATCTGTTTATCTGGATTTTTGTGTTAACATAATGGGGAGGGGTTCTAATGGCCTTATTGCCCTGAAACTGTTAATTACTCTTCCCCATATTATGCACTGTTGCCTTTAACTTGAGCCCATACTGGACTGGTAATTACAATCAGGGATGGATTAACCATTAAGCAAAATAAGCACGTGTTTAGGGCATCAAGGGAAGGGGGCACCACAGTAATTTTTCATTGCCGGATTCACCATGGACCAGATGGTGAGAAACTGCATTTCAAAAAATAAAATTGTATTTTACGGTTTATTATTGTTTATATTTTGAATTAAATATATATGGGGGCACCAAAATCTTTTAAGTGTTTAGGGCCTCTAAAGATCCTAATCCGGCCCTGATTACAATGCTTAAAGCCCTCTGCAGAAGGCATTAACTGTTACTAACATTTAATTTACCAAGTGATCAGCCATCATTCAGCCATGTATAGTGGAAAAAGTACAACCAGGGCCCGTCTTTCTTTTAACGTTTCAAGAAAATAATTGTATTTTTGCTTCCAGTTTGTCTCGTAATGCCTTTTTTTGCAGACGTCTAGTGTTGGTTAAATCTTTTGAGGTTATAAACATGTTCTCTTGTTTCTTTCTTCTTTTGAATTTTGTATCGCTAATTTAGATCTTGTAAGACCCATACCATACATTTTGGAACCGGAGAAAATGTATCTGGCAATCACTGCCTCAGCAGCATTATAATAATGTAAAGAGCAAGTATGGGGAAGGATAAAACTGGTATCTTGTGAAAACTGGGGAATATTTATGATATTTATCGCAATATGATATTATTTACTCACAGAAAGGCCTGTAAATATATTACTTCAAAAAGAATAGTCTTTTCTGTCAATATTAATAAAAGCCTGTAGGAGTCAGTGTTACACCAGAAAATGAAGCCTCTTGCACTTGGCCCTACAAAATTACATTTGCCAGCTCAAAGAACACAATTAGTTTGTTGACATCACTTTGATTACTTCTGTACGGCTGCATGTATAATTTTGCTGGAAAAGTAAAGAGTGGAGCAAAAAACCCTAAAGTAAGATCATTTGCACCCTAAAGATTAAAGGCACCCATGCAATCAGTATAAAACTAAAATGCGAAAGGTACCAATGGCAAAGACTCTTGCTAAATAAATAAATAAATAAATAAATAAATATAAACGTTTCATTCCTTCGGCATCAGTCAAAATCAATTACCCTTATAAAGCCCGAATCTAGTACTTTCACCGTCTTCTGCATATGACTTCGGTAACTTATCTTCATATAGGATCTCCTTCATTTTGCATCCCCAAATCAGTGTTTTTGTAGGTAAATTACCAAAAACCCTCTCTGTGTACATAGGTTTTTTGGGTAGCACAGACCTAGTTGAGAGCAACGGGGCTATGTCAATTGAGACATCAGGTTGCAAGAATTGTGATTAAAGGAACTCTTAATCTATCAGGGGATGAGGGAGAAGCTGGCCCTTGCTTGTTGAATAGATAATCATTTCTTTGAAATGCATTTTTAGGTTTTGCCTGCACAGTACTTGCACTGTGCTTGTGAAATCTCTTGTATTTAAAATATCTTGAATGAGGGCTCTTATCAGTTCCCATCACCAAATTACTGTGTTCATTCACTTTTGTGTGGATCTTTTTTTTTGTTAAATTCCCCTGGCTGCACTCATTTACGATGCTTCTACTAAAGCTGTTCACACTGTTTAAGCCCCATTCACAGTCAAGATAAGATCTCTTCACACAAAGAAAAGAAAAGGCAGACATCTTCTAACAGTATGCTGAAATGCTTGCTTTTTATTTCTTTGCTTTTTATTTCTTAGTTGTGTAAAGCAGATACTTTAGCCTTAGAATGTTTGTGGCATTTCCTATTCATGCTGCAGTACATTTCTTTGCACTTTGTAGGCATTATCAGATTGATTTTTTCAACTTAATCTATTTGGTTATTATGATCAAATTATAAATGTTGTAATAAACATTGCAAGTAAAAAATATAGTTAATATACAAGAGCTATACTATAGTTTACTACTAAACAGGCAGCCACAAGTGACGTTACCTTGCAGACAACAGAGTCATGATTTGAATGGTGCAGCAGGTGCAGTAGCACCGGGCCCAAAAGTTGTCAGAACTCCTCTAACACATAATATTGCTACATTTGAATACTAAACAGGCAGTCACAATTGCAGTTACCTTGCAGTTATAAGGGACTTGATTTAAATGGTGCAGCAGGCACAGTGGCACTGGGGCCAAAATCTCTAGGGATCCCACTAAACCCAGACTATTGCAAAACTTTTAAACTAAACAGGCAGTCACAAGGACAAGTTACCTTGCAGGCAACAGGGTCATGATTTGGATGGTGCAGCGGGTGCAGTAGCACCAGTACCAAAAGCTCTAGGCACCCCACTAGACACCTAATATTGCTATATTTTACTACTAAACAGGCAGTCACAAGTTCAGTTATCTAGCAGGCACTAGGGCCATAATTTCATTGGGGCTTCAGGTGAAGTGGCACCGGGGCCAAAAGATGTCAGAAGTCCTCTAAACACCAAATATTGCTATATTTAACTACTAAATAAGCAGTCACAAGTGTAGTTACCTTGCAGGCACTAGGGTCATGATTTCAATGGTGCAGCAGTTGTAGCGACACTGGTGCCCAAAGCTCTAGGAACCTCTCTAAACACCAACTATTGCAATATTTTACTACTAAACA
Organism: Calotriton arnoldi; assembly: GCA_963921515.1. Lineage (NCBI taxonomy): Eukaryota > Metazoa > Chordata > Amphibia > Caudata > Salamandridae > Calotriton > Calotriton arnoldi. Next base: position 264,445 of record CAWUFW010017158.1, on the reverse strand, counting down.
GTCAGTCACAAGTGCAGTTACCTTATAGGCAATAGGGTCATGATTTGAATGGTGCAGCAGGTGCACTGTCACCGGGGCCAAAAGTTGTCATAACTCCTCTTCACACCAGATATTTTGCTATGTTTTAGTACTAAACAGGCAGTCACAAATGCAGTTATCTTGCAGGCACTAGGGGCATGATTGAATGGTGCAGCAGGTGCAGTGGCACCAGGCCTAAAAGTTGTCAGAACTCATCTAAACACATAGGGACCGATACACAAAGGTAATCTGAGACAAAAGTCTAACTTTACGACTTTTGGTATTTACAGAGATCATTTACGAGTCGTATCTTTATGTCCGCAGTTGGGCTGGAATCTCCGCACCCGCGCCCTACTCGCTGCACCCAGGCCGTACTCTCTGGCTCAGGCCATACTCTCCAGCTTGGGCCATACTGTCCAGCTTAGGCCGGATGAAGTGTAATCAATGGGCCAGAATGCAAATTTTACAAAAGGGAACATTAGGAAAGTGTGATAAATGGTAGAGGAGGTGATGAAAATCAGTTTGGGAAGGAAAAAGGGTGTGGCCAGACACTACATTATATCCCAGAAAAGTTTACTCCTTTGCATCATGGTACACGCAGTGCACAATTTGAGTTCCCCTCAGTGTTGACTGTAGTGTCAACACTGAGGGGAGTGCAAATTGTACCATGATGTAAAGGAGCAAACTTTTCTGGGATATGATGTAGTGTCTGGCCACACCCTTTTCCCAGCCCAAACTGATTTTCATTACCTCCTCTACCATTTATCACATGTTCCTAATGTTCCCTTTTGTAAAAATTGCATTCTGGCCTATTGATTACACTTCATCCGGGCCGAGCTGGAGATTACCGCCTGAGCTGGAGAGTACGGCCCAGGTGCAGAGAGTATAGCCCGGGTGTGGCGATTCCGGCCCAACTGCGGACATAAAGATACGACTCGTAAATGATCTCTGTGAATACCAAAAGTCGTAAAGTTAGACTTTTGTCTCAGATTGTGTAGGAAAGTAGGCTCTGCTTCTTATGGTTACCCCCACTTTTTGCTTGATGTGACACTGTTTTTGACTAGTCTGACTGGGATCCTGCTAATCAAGACCCCAGTCTATCTGCTTTCTCCCCAAACTGTTGTGTTCAGTACCTAGGTATATCCCAGATTGGATACTGGGGTACCCTTGTCAGACCCTAGTTTATGGTACCCATGTACCCAGGGCATTGGTTCACCAGAGGTCTCCCATGGGCTGAAGCATGCATTATGCACCCATGAAAGACCATTCAAAATGGAACTACAGGAATGCCATTGCAGCCTGTGTAAGTTGGTGCATGCACCACTTACTAAAGATATAGGTTTACTATATCTAAGGGTCAATGTACTTAAAACCTATAAGTCACCCCTCTAGCAGGCTTTTACAATCCTGAGGGCAGGGTGCTTGGTTTTAAGTGAGAGTGTGCCTCTGCATGAGAAGCGATACCAAAGGGGATGATGGACGAAGCGTTTGAGCAAATCAAACACTCACCCCCAGTCAACTGATCTGGGTTTAATCCATCATCATTCTTTAGCTCACTCCACCACCCCAGTTCAGACATGGCCATATGCAAATCAGTCTGACCCTGTGCCTCATGGGAACAGTCCAGCCCGAACTGCCAAGCCATGTCTTCCCTGGACCAGAAACAAGCATCCTGGGACCGGTTTCTGGCTAATCAGCCATCATCAGCCAGGCTAGCTTGAATCCAGTGGCAGAGTGAGCAAGGGACCCACGCCTGGGCATACCCTGCCAACTTAGGGCGAACAAAGCGATACCAAAGGGGATGATGGACGGAGCGTTTGAGCAAATCAAACACTCACCCCCAGTCAACTGATCTGGGTTTAATCCATCATCATTCTTTAGCTCACTCCACCACCCCAGTTCAGACATGGCCATATGCAAATCAGTCTGACCCTGTGCTCATGGGAACAGTCCAGCCCGAACTGCCAAGCCATGTCTTCCCTGGACCGGAAACAAGCATCCTGGGACCGGTTTCTGGCTAATCAGCCGTCATCAGCCAGGCTAGCTTGAATCCAGTGGCAGAGTGAGCAAGGGACCCACGTCTGGGCATACTCCTGCCAACTTAGGGCGAACAAAGCGTACACTAAAGGGATGATGGACGGAGCGTTTGAGCAAATCAAACACTCACCCCCAGTCAACTGATCTGGGTTTAATCCATCATCATTCTTTAGCTCACTCCACCACTCCCAGTTCAGACATGGCCATATGCAAATCAGTCTGACCCCTGTGCCTCATGGGAACAGTCCAGCCCGAACTGCCAAGCCATGTCTTCCTGGACTGGAAACAAGCATCATGGGACAGGTTTCTGGCTAATCAGCCGTCATCAGCCAGGCTAGCTTGAATCCAGCGGCAGAGTGAGCAAGGGACCCACATCTGGGCATACCCTTCCAACCTAGGGAGTTGGCTTCTTCCTACATGACCACCCTACTCAAACACAAATATACAGCATATGACTGTGTATTTGTATATGTATAATTGGATTACATGTATGTATGTAGATATCTTATCTATAACAATATGTAAATATGATCAAAACAATTGTATCTATAAATGCTTCTCTATTAAAATATTGAGTAAAACATACAAATACAATAAGTATACAAAATAAAAAAAACAATAAACAAACAAAAATCATACCTTTCAAAAAATACACCAATAATTACCTTTACGTACAGCAACATCTTAAAGTCTGAATTTCTAACTATCCAACCATACTTGCACATATAGAACTTTATGCAATACAATTTTATATCTCTTAATTTTTTTCCTTATACATGTATACCCTTTCTATGTGGTTATGTATCTATATATTTATTACTTTACAAGAAAGAAAGAAAGAAAGAAAGAAAGAAAGAAAGAAAGCCTTCAACTCCCTCCAATGCACTACTTTTTGTCTCATCCTATACCTCTCTCAATATATCCTCTACCTTCACCATCTGACTCATCCCAAACCTCATTCTACTACAATAATTTCCTAAAATCCTTCTCTTGACTCCCTCCCTCCTCTATCCCTCCTTGACTCACCCCAAACATCATTTTACTACTATAATCTCCATAATAACACTTTCTACACTCTTCCCTCCTGCATCCCTCCTCTGACTCATCCCAAACCTCATTTCACTACTATGATCTCCCTAATAACCCTTTCTAGATCCTTCCTTCTTCTAACCCTCCTTTGACTCATTCCAAACCTCATCTGACTAATATAAACACCCAAATAATGCTTTCTAGACTGTTCCCTCGTCTGTCCTTCCTTAATCCTATTCACGCAATCTAACAGATTCCCATGTCCACTACTCAAATTAACAATTTATATTTCTCTATACTAATCCACCACTAATCCTTTGGGTTCCGGATTAATGTGCTACTTGCCGATATGCGCTTCAACACCTCGTCAGGGGTAGTAAGCGCTACATAAATACCATTATAATTACAACAGACCAGGCACCTAATTTAAGATGGAAAACATCTCTGTGAGGAAGCTTTGGTGGTAGACAGCCTGGTGTTTGGCTTGCTATTCGGGTCAGATAGTTTTAAGAGTTTTTTAACATTTTTAAATGTGAGGCTGATTATGTTTTGTCCATACTTTGTACACTTATGATTGAATTGAGATTTGCGAACTGGTCAGATAATGATGGGATAAACCAATTTGGGTAGGTAGGGAGAGTCCAGGGATTTAGTAGCTATAAATGTGAATGAAATCCACTGTATCAGAGTAGGAGACTCTAGAAGAGGAGGCATGGGTTGCCTATGACCCTGGTAGATCATAGTGGATGAACATGTTGAAAGAGGCTCACTGGTTCCACTATCTTGGATCTTGTTATGTTATGTGGATCTTTATAGCGCTAAGTATCTATGAGGGTATCCTGGTACTTTACAGGTCTGTGGGACTTGCCTCAAGTGCTCTACTTGAAAAGCCAGGACTTCAGCTTGCTAAATTCAGGAAGCAAGAAGGAGACCCTAATGTGGTGTAGGAGGTAGTTTCATGCTTTAGGGGCAAAGTGTGAGAAGGCACAACCTCCTGAGATCCTTTTAGGTGCAGGTAGGTACATCAGCCAGTTAGTGTCTGGCTGGGAGCAGGTGCCTAGAGGGCTGGTGGAACTGCACACAGCTGTTCAGGTAGGCCCGGCCGGTGTTGTGTAGTGCTTTGTATATGTGGATGAGGAGCTTGAATTATGTGTGTTGATGTATGGGGAGCTAGTGTAGTTCACCTAGGTGAGGCATGAGGTGAGATCATTGTAGGAAGTTGAAGACCTGTCTGGCATCCTCGTTTTGAATGGTCTGAAGTCTTTTTTTGAGTTGGTTCATCATTTCTGCATAGAGGGTGTTCCGGTAGTCTAGTTTTCTGGTGATGAGTGCTTGGGTGACGGTTTTTCGAGTGTTGTTAGGTAGTCACTTGAATATGATTTTCAGCATCCTCGGGGATGGGAAGCATGCGTAAGTTACAGTGTTGACTCAAGTGACATGTCCAGCTTGCTGCATGAGTTGAAGTTGTTCCTCGGTGTTGGGTGTTTTGTCCGAGAGGGACAAAATCAGTTGTGTGTTGTTGGTGAGCAAGTTGATGTTGTGTGCATGAATGATGTCTGCCAGTGATGTCATGTTAATGTTGAAAAGGGTTGAACTAAGCGAGGAACATTGCAAGACTCTTCAAATGAGCTTCCAGGCTTCTGAGGAATAGGCTGCCAGGCTGACTGTTTGTTTTCGTTTGGCAAGAAGAGTGCATATCCGTAGGAGGACATGGCTTTGGATGCCAGCCTCGTGAAGTCGTCTGATCATGATGGGGTGGGAAACTGTGTCGAAGGCTGCAGAGAGGTCGAGTAGAATATGGGCTGCAGTCTCTCTCTGTCGGTATCATCCAGATGTTGTCTGTTGCTGATATGAGGTATGTCTCTGCGTTGTGGTTAGGTCTGAAGTCTGGATTGCATGGCATTAAGGAGCTGGTGATTGGTGAGGTGGTCAGGCGAGGCATCTGTTGATGGCTTTTCTAAGACCTTGTCCAGGTATGGAAGAAGGGCGATCAGCGGTAGTTAGCGGAGTTTGAATGGGGCTGCCGAGGGCTTTGTCAGAAGGGCATTGACGGTTGCGTTCTTCTAAGATAATGATGGGATAAACCAATTTGGGTAGGTAGGGAGAGTCCAGGGATTTAGTAGCTATAAATGTGAATGAAATCCACTGTATCAGAGCAGGAGACTCTAGAAGAGGAGGCATGGGTTGCCTATGACCCTGGTAGATCATAGTGGATGAACATGTTGAAAGAGGCTCACTGGTTCCACTATCTTGGATCTTGTTATGTTATGTGGATCTTTATAGCGCTAAGTATCTATGAGGGTATCCTGGCACTTTACAGGTCTGTGGGACTTGCCTCAAGTGCTCTACTTGAAAAGCCAGGACTTCAGCTTCTTGCGAAATTCAGGAAGCAAGAAGGAGACCCTAATGTGGTGTAGGAGGTAGTTTCATGCTTTAGGGGCAAAGTGTGAGAAGGCACAACCTCCTGAGATCCTTTTGCGTGTGCGTGGTACATCAGCCAGTTAGTGTCTGGCTGGGAGCAGGTGCCTAGAGGGCTGGTGGAACTGCACACAGCTGTTCAGGTAGGCCCGGCCGGTGTTGTGTAGTGCTTTGTATATGTGGATGAGGAGCTTGAATTATGTGTGTTGATGTATGGGGAGCTAGTGTAGTTCACCTAGGTGAGGCATGAGGTGAGATCATTGTAGGAAGTTGAAGACCTGTCTGGCATCCTCGTTTTGAATGGTCTGAAGTCTTTTTTTGAGTTGGTTCATCATTTCTGCATAGAGGGTGTTCCGGTAGTCTAGTTTTCTGGTGATGAGTGCTTGGGTGACGGTTTTTCGAGTGTTGTTAGGTAGTCACTTGAATATGATTTTCAGCATCCTCGGGGATGGGAAGCATGCGTAAGTTACAGTGTTGACCTCGGCGGACATGTCCAGCTTGCTGCATGAGTTGAAGTTGTTCCTGGTGTTGGGTGTTTTGTCCGAGAGGGACAAAATCAGTTGTGTGTTGTTGGTGAGCAAGTTGATGTTGTGTGCATGAATGATGTCTGCCAGTGATGTCATGTTAATGTTGAAAAGGGTTGAACTAAGCGAGGAACATTGCAAGACTCTTCAAATGAGCTTCCAGGCTTCTGAGGAATAGGCTGCCAGGCTGACTGTTTGTTTTCGTTTGGCAAGAAGAGTGCATATCCGTAGGAGGACATGGCTTTGGATGCCAGCCTCGTGAAGTCGTCTGATCATGATGGGGTGGGAAACTGTGTCGAAGGCTGCAGAGAGGTCGAGTAGAATATGGGCTGCAGTCTCTCCTCTGTCGAGTATCATCCAGATGTTGTCTGTTGCTGATATGAGGTATGTCTCTGCGTTGTGGTTAGGTCTGAAGTCTGATTGCATGGCATTAAGGAGCTGGTGATTGGTGAGGTGGTCGGCGAGGCATCTGTTGATGGCTTTCTCTAAGACCTTGTCCAGGTATGGAAGAAGGGCGATCAGCGGGTAGTTAGCGAGTTTGAATGGGGCTGCCGAGGGCTTTGTCAGAAGGGCATTGACGGTTGCGTTCTTCTAAGCTTCTGGAAAAGTTGCTGTGTTGATGGAGGTGTTGAGAATGGGGGTAAGAACTTTGTTGATGAGGTTTAAACCTTTCTCAAAGGTGTGGTGGGGCAAGGATCCAATGGGTTCTCGGAGTTGATGGTCTTCATGATTCCTTTGGTTCCTCTGTGGTGATAGGGTTCCATGTTGTCAGGGCGTCGCATTTTTTCTGATGCCGGAAGGCTTATTGAAAGCTTGATGGGGTCCAGTTGTGGGTCGAAATTGGTGTAGATAGCCGTGATATTTTTTGCAGAGGTTGTTACATAGTTATTGGATTGGGTTGTTGTTGCTGGTGGTTGCTGCTGGTGTGGTGAAGTCCTTTATGATAGCAAAAATGACTTTGCTGTTGTTTGTGCTGTTGTTTATGTGCTAGGTCAGGGCCTTCCTTTTTTCTTTCGCAGATTTTCTGGTGGTATTGTCTATGGGTGGATTTGAAATCTTCCTTGGCCAATTCTTCCTATCTTACTCTGCATCTCCAATCCAGTTGTTTGCAATGCCGTTATTAGAAATGGGGGTCTCTAGTTGGCAGAGGTAAGTACCTTTGTCCAAATAGGGACCCTTCTTCCTAGTCAGGATAAGGGAGTTACACTCCTAAATTAACCCCTGCTCACCCCCTTGGTAGCTTGGCACGAGCAGTCAGGCTTATCTTAGAGGCAGTGTGTAAAGCATTTGCACATAACCAACAGTAATACAGTGTAAGCACTACAAAAGGACACCACAACAGCTTAGAAAAATATCCAATATTTTTATATACTTAAGACAAGACCAAAAACGATAAAAATCCACAATACAGTATTTAGAAATCTTCAGTTATCAAAATAACCTTGCAAAACAGTTCCTTGAAGTCGATCGCTCCCTCTGGGGCTATCATGGCGTCGTGAACAAACAAATCTAAACAGTTCTGGCTGACCGTGGCGTCGCAGGCCAGCTACGGTGTCGGGAAGAACCGCAAAACAGTACCTTTAGAAAAGCAGGGTGTCGGCGACCTCTCGTTGAGCTTCCGAAAGGACAGCGTCTGCAGGCGTCGGTTCCGGAGGTCGGTGCAGGAGTCGTCGGGCCCTTGAAGTCACACGCGTTGCAGATCGAACTCCTCGCGGTTGAATTCAGGAGCGCTGGCATCGACAGGCGTCGGGTGCTGCGGTGCGAAGTGCAGCGGTGCGGTGTGCGATGCCCTCAGGTCACGATGTGAGCAGCGGCTCGGTGGCGGCGTCCAATGGCATCGTCAATGAGACCAGGGTCGCAGTGCGAGGTGATGCGGTGCTCATCGCGGTCTGGCAGGTCACGGTGCAAGCAGCAGCATCGTCGTTGCTGAAGCGCTGTCGTTGGCTGACGAACTGGAGTTGATGGCGCCGGCGTCGGTAGGCCAAGGCTGCGGTGCGGAATGAGGGCGGTGCGTTGTGTAACTGTTATACCTGCTGCTCAGCCAGTGTGACTGTGGAGTGGAATGTTGGTGTGAGAGGTAACTATGGAATGTTGGATGAGTGAGGATGTCAGTTGGTATATGGACTTAGCAGCAGGAAGGCTGCTCCTGGTGGGGTTCTCTACATAACATCATACCTGGAATAAATCTACTTAAGAAACTACCTGGATTGGTCTTTCTTCTGTTCACAACATTTTGGTGCCGATTTTGAAAGAACTCATGCGATTACACCGGGATATGGAAGCATTTTCTACATAAATTTGAAGCCTACTGAAACTTCAAGGTAAATGAACTACTTTTACAATAAAAGCTGCGTGTTTAAAGCATACTGGCACCCCGAGCCCCACCAGTGACCCTGTGATCAGTCGCCCACAACTTGAGTGTGCCAGTTACTGTTGTGTCTCTTCTTGGACTGTTTGGAGTGGATCCCTTGACAACCTAACAGCCAGGACATTTTCTGTGTTCCTCTATGTGTTCCCCTGCCAACCAGATTGTGGGATTTGTCTGCTGTGCTTCCCTGTATTTTCCTTTGGAACTGCTGGTGCACCAGTGACCTTTACATCTGTCACCCCAACCCAAGTGTGCCAGTTCCTGATGTGTCTCTCATCGTAGCAACTGCCTTCTGTCCAGCATACTGCCTGTTTTCAAGGCTCTGGTGAGAGTTTTGCTACTCATTTCAGTGTTAAGAATTACAACTGGCAAATGGAAACCCCAGATCCTGTCACAAGATCTCTGTGACAGGTGTTCCCAGAGTTCTCATTGGAAAGTGCTGATTTTGTTTGTTTTTGTTTTTCACTGTTCATGTTGCAGCAGTATTTGTGTGCTGCGAGGAGGAGCTACACCAATAACTGGTTGACCGCAGTGGCGAGCTTGAAGTGGTCCTTGGTTTTTCCCAGAGTAGCGGGTGTTTTGGTGTTTTAAACATACTGCCAAACCTCTCACAGTGAGGGTGCCATTGATACTTTATGGTGCGGTTGGACAACTGTTTTTTTTTTTTTACCCTTTTTGATTTCACTGGCCCATTTGATCTCAGCCTGTCCCTGCGCAATTGGCAGTTTAACCACTGCTCCTGAGTTTTGAAAATAAACAGCACGTGTTTCCATGCACGCTATCTTACCTGCGTCCTCGAGCCCTGCAGCGCTGTCTTCGTGGGATCCTTCATGACGCAATTGGATCCGAGCAGCTTGGGCTGCTGAGGTACGCTCTACTGCCTTCACGTGCCGTGAGCCATCTGACTCAGCGTCACAAACGTGCCGCCATCTTGTGCTTGGAAGTAGCACCGGAGCACATAAAGCTCGAAGTGTTCAGTGTATCCTGCAGTGTATCCTGAGGTCCTGCTCGTTATTGCCAACTGAATTACTTCTTTTCGCAATACGTTTTAAATAAAATTTACAGCTTCCATGATGTGACCGATGATGCCGTTGGTTCGTTGGATCAAAGTGAGCTCTTCAATTTTCATGGGGATTATGGAGGTACTGTTTCGAGTCTTTTCTTCTACAAACTTGTGGTCCTTGGTGCAGCTGTCCGAGGCAAAGTTAATTTTGACTTAGTTAAGTGAATTCAAGGGTGAGGTGAGGTGTTTCACATGCCGGCTTCTTCGGTCAACTCGAGTGAGATTTCGCTCACTGGTGGTATTACGAGACATTGTTGGTTGTTCATGGTGGCACATGCACAGTTTTTTGCTTGTTTCTAATGTATGTGTCAGCATCATATTTTAATCTCAGTGGTCGGATTGGCATGAGAATGTTCATTACTCCTTGGTTTCTGGCTGGCATGTGTAAACCTGTATGCTGGTGCTGTATGCTAGTGGTATTGTCTTTAAGGATGTGCTGTGTGGGAAATCCTTCCCTTTCTCTTCTATTGTGTCTTGTGTGAATGATGATGGGTGGATTGATAAAAAACGGATGAGTTTCGCGGTTCTACTCCAGCAGTTAAGTATGGTAATTCTTTCTGCCGTTTTTATTTTTGTGCTTTTAATGCTTTATTGAACTAATTTGCATTTCAGTGAAACTTGTGGATGCTCCGTGTCCTGTGTTCCGATGTTCCGTGTGGTGTGCTTCCCACACATTCCTCCCCAACTTTGTTGGGGGAAGTGATGAAGTTTTCTTGTTTGGGTGTAGTGTTCTGCACATGCTTTGTGTTCCGTGTGGTGTGTTTACCACACATTCCAGTCCAACTTGTGTTGGGGAAGTGCTCTAGTTACTGGGTGTTGTGCTTGTGTTCCGTGTGGTATGTTTCCCACATATTCCACCCCAACTTGTGTTGGGGGAAGTGCTCAATTTACTGGGTGTTGGGTTGTGCCATGTGGTATGTTTCCCACACATTCCACCCCAACTTGCGTTGGGGGAAGTGCTGAATTTACTGGGTGTTGTGTTGTGCCATGTGGTGTGTTTCCCATACATTCCACCTCAACTTGTGTTGGGGAAGTGCTGAGACTATGTGATTGACGTTTCTCTACTACTAGGTTGTGGAACTATTTTGTTCCGTTTCAGGTTCTGTGTGGACTTATATGCCACACTTACCACCCTTACTACGGGTAAGGGTGGAGGGCAATGTTTCTGCCGTTTGTTCCCTGTGGAATGATCTTCCACAGTTTCTATGGTCTTAGAATGGTTTCCTACCACGTCTTCTAGTCTGTACTCTTTCTACCTCTTGTTGGCCTGGCCAGCCAGCTTTATTTGGTATTGGGGTTTAGTTTGTGTTTTGTGGCGTGGTAGAGTGTGTGTTATCTTGGTTTGGTTTAAGGGAGTGTTTGATTTGTTTTTGAATGGTGGAAAGGGAGAAGTGGTGTGTGTGTAATTGCTGGTTTGCCTGCTGTGTTTACTTCTTTCAAATATATATTCATTGTCATCTTTCTTGCATGTATCTTGCCATCATTTACATGTATATTATTGCTTTTGTTCTGATGCCCCTGTGTTGCATGTAATTATCATTTTGTCATCTTTTGCATGCACCATTTTTATTGTGATTCTTTTGGATGTGATTCTCATTTGTATAATGAAAGGGAGATGTGTTATACCTGCTGCTCAGCCAGTGTGACTGTGGAGTGGAATGTTGGTGTGAGAGGTAACTATGGAATGTTGGATGAGTGAGGATGTCAGTTGGTATATGGCCTTAGCAGCAGGAAGGCTGCTCCTGGTGGGGTTCTCTACATAACATCATACCTGGAATAAATCTACTTAAGAAACTACCTGGATTGGTCTTTCTTCTGTTCACAACAGTAACCTTACGAGCGGTGCCCTTGAAACACGGTGCAAGCAGCGGCGTTGATTTCGGCGTTGAGCGGCGGCGTCGGGGATACCAAGGCGGCGTCGTGAAGCGAGGCGATACGGAGTGCGGTGCCCACAGGTCGCGGTGCAAGCAGCGGCTCGGTGGCGGCATCAGCAGGCATCATCGTGAGACCAGGGTCGCGTTGCGGCGTTGCAACAGTGCCCTCTGCGGTGCCTTCAGGACACAGAGTCGGCTGCGGCATCGTAGACGGCGCTGGGTTCCTTTTCTTCTGTTGCAGCACAAAACACACAGTTCCCAGTGCTGAGGGCATAAGAGCTTTAAGTCTTTGCTGTTCCTGAGACTTCTTGAACAGGGGTCAAGCTCTACCTCAAGCCCTTGGAGAAACTCATAAAGGTAGATTGCAGAAAGTTCAGTCCAGTCCTTTCACTGCCCAAGACAGAAGCAGCCACTGCAGGCCAACACAGCAAAGCACTCAGAAAAGTAGTAGTTCCTCCTCACAGCTTCTCCAGCTCTTCTTCTTTGCAGTCTTCTTGGTCCAAAAGAGTTCTAAAGTTCAGGGGTTTGGGCCCCAATATTTATACCACAAAACCCTTTGTCCTCTCAGGCAGAGAGTGTCTGTGCCCAGCCAGAACCAGTTCTGCCCTCCCTGCTGTGGCTTCCTGGCAGGAGGTGGAGACGGCATTGTCAGAGGCAGACCAGGCCCATTCAGGTGCAAGGGAATGTCCTACACCTATTCTAAATGCAGCCCAGGTCTATTCAGCCCTTTCCTGACCCACCTAGACTATCTGGAGCCTCTGCTGCTCCCCAGCCCCTGTCATCCAAAACCCAGACAGTCAATCCACAAACCCAGCAGAGGCCTGCTGGATGACTGAGCAAGAAAATACCTACTTTCTAAAAGTGGTATTTTCAAACACAGACTGTAAAAATCACCTTCACTAAAAGATGCATCTTTAAATTCTGAGTTCAGGCATACTAAACTTTATTTTCCTACCTAGTTCCCAGGGCCAGTTATGTTTATAAGATGTTATAAACATACTCCCCATTCTGTCCTATGGGGAACAGGTAGCCTTGCAATAGTGAAAACGAAATTGTCAGTAATTCACTATCAGGACATGCCACACACACCAGGGCATGTCCTACCTTTCACATACACTGCACCCTGCCCACAGGGGTACCTTGGGCCTACCTTAGGGGTGACTGACATGTAAGAAAAGGGAAGGTTAGGGCCTGGCAAGCGGGTACACTTGCCGAGTCGACATGGCAGTCCTAGACTGCACACAGGCTCTGCAATGGCAGGCCAGAGTTACATTTACAGGCTGTTTGTGTGGGTGGCACAATCCAGTGCTGCAGTCCACTAACAGCATTTGATTTACAGGCCCTGGCACACTCAGTGCACTTTACTAGGGACTGACACATAAATCAAATAGGCCAATCATGGAAACACCAATCCATAACACATTTTTACCACAGGAGCACTTGCACTTTACCACTGATCAGCAGTGAGAAAAGTGTGCCGAAACACTAAGCCAGCTAAAAAACCGGGAGGTCAGAAAGCAAAAACTCAGGGGAAACACGCCAAAAGATGCCAAGTCTAACAGCCGTTTAGTCACAATGAGTTGTTCCGTTGTTCCGTGTACCAGTTGGCCTCCATTTGCGTTCTTGCAATTAGGCTTCTTTTCCAGGGGCTATGGTATTAGCGCCAGCGGTGATCCAGTTGTTTATGTAATTGATTTCACCTGATAGGTGGCCTGTGTGCTCTGGGTGTTATTTGTAGAGGGCAGAGGACCAGACCACCTCCGATAGTGTGTTCCAGTGTTGGCCCTCATGGTGGCTCTTTGCGGTGGCGAATATTGATTGAGAAGCTGACAATGGTGTGGTGGGTCGAGGTGGCTGGTGTGGGTGCTTAATGGCAATTCCATTGAATGAGGTTAAAATGGGGTCCAGGATGTGTCCAGCAGCATGGGAGGAGGCTGACATATGATTGGCTGAGATAAAGGCTTCTGAATCTTTCAAGGAGTGCGGCTGAGTTGGGTTCGGACAGATCTTTTCATTGAAAGTTGAGGTATCCTAGAAGGATGTAGGCACTAGAATCAAAGGCTAGTAGGAGCTAAAAAGTCTGAGATATTGCTGGTGAAGTTGGTTAAGAGTCCTGGGAGTCAACAGATCAGAGGTCCACTTAAGGTGAAGTTAGCTGTGACATGTAGTTTGAAATTGAGGTGTTCAATGTATTTGATTCCAATTTCTTAGTTGGTGCTTCAGCTGATAATGTCTGTAAAGATGATGGTAATTAGTCCTCCAGGTCTGTGTTGGTGGTCCTGTCTGATGATTTTGTAGCCTGCAGGGATTGTTGTGATCATGCATTTTTTTCACGCTGCATCAGCTATATTTTGGTGAGGAAAAGGAAGTCCAGGAAGGCGTCATCCAGCATGTCCCAAATCGTTGTGGCCTGATTGCTGAGTGAGCGGGTATTGAAGAGTGGGGTGCAGGTGGGTGTTAGTTTGCGGGTAGGGTGTTCGATGCTGTTAGTGTGGTTGCTGGGGGTGTTGGGGTAGTGGATGTGGTGGTGCAGGTGAAATGCTAGACAGTGCAGGTAAAGGCTTCTTCCTTGTTGTAAGATGTGGTGCAGCAGCTGCGAGGCGAGTGACAGGCAGGATTGAGAGTGTGAAGGAGCTTTGGACAGGTAGTGGTGGGTTGGGGAGGACCAGGATTTCTGGCACTGGACATGGTCCAGGCGTGTATGGGCATTGATGGGCTTGCCGCTGGTGTCTTTGGTGCACCAGCAGCCTGAGAGCTCGGCACCTCAGCTGCATGCATTCACACTGCAGCCACCATTAAGTAGGATCTGGGAGGGGGGAGGAGTGCAGGGCATGGTGGACGGGGCTAGGAGGGGCACTGGGAAGAGAGCAGGAAAATATGTGCATAGCGAGGAAGCAGGTAGGGAGGGATGGGGAAAGAGGGAAGGGGGTTGCAGGAGGGCTGGGGCAGATAAAAACAGAGGCACAATGCAAGGAACTAGGACAAAAACAGACCTCAAAAAGAGACACAAGGCAAAAGTAGGTAGAATGCAATCATAAAGAAATGCTGTCACAAAACAAGGACAGAAAAAGGGAAAAAAGGCAAAAAAGAAATAGGTGAATTGCTCACAGAAAACGTTGGCACAAAACAAGAGAGAGGCTAAAAACACAGCAGAAAAAGAAAAAAAAAGGCAACAAAGAAACAGGTGAAATGCAACCAGAAAATGCTGGTATGACACTAGGGAAGGCTAAAATGAGGGTACAGTAAGAGACAAAAGGCAAGAAAAAGATAAATGAAATGCAGTGAGAAAAACTGACAAGAGAGAGAGAGATAGAGAGGTAACACAGGCACATAATGGAAAAAAGTGGTGAAAAAGGACATGTGAAAGCTGTGGGGAGAGAGAGAGCATGAGCTAGAGAGCAAGAGGAGCAAGGTGGGGCCTCAAGGCGTTGGAGCTTGGTCCAAAAGTGCCTCGACTGGTCCGAGGACTGGTCAGTGGTAAGTCCTAGAGAGCTAGGTCCACCACCTGCTTCTGCAAGCATCAACTGGCTGTGACTGGAAGTGATCCTCTCTCCTAGGTAACTCTAGGAAAGGGCCCCTTTTTTCATGGTTGCCCCCACTTTTTGCCTGACATCTGATGCAACCTGACTTGATGTGCCCTGGGTCCCTGCCTATCAGGTTCCCAGGGCTTGTGTTCTTTCCCAAGACTGTACCTTTGTGCCCACAGTTGGCACATCTCTGGCCACAGGTAAGCCCCTTGTACAAGGTACCATGTGTACGATGGGCACTGCGAACAGGGAAGGCCTCTAAGGCTGCAGCACATATTGTGCCACCGTTAGAGGCCCTGTATCTTAACACCCACCCATTGCCATTGCAGGCTGCATGTTTTGGTGAAGGGAATAAAAGTGAAGAGTCGACATTGCACACATCTCTGTCTGCCATGCCTATAACCCACTACTTAGGCCTATGCAAGTCACCCCTCCATCAGGGTGCACTAGCCCTCAGGTGGGGGTACAGTGGCAGGAGCCCTGTACACCTACAGTGTCTAAGTCTTAGAAACTGTTAGTGTAGTAAAGCCATAAGGAGTATATGGTCTGGGAGTTGTTCATTACGATCTCCACAGCTCCATAATGGATTTACTAAAAACTGGGACGTTTGGCAGCAAACTTCTCAGTACATTAAACCCACACTGATACCAGTGTTGGATTTAATGTAAAATGCACTCAGAGGGCATCTTAGAGAAGCCCCCTGAACAATGACCAGCCCTGGTGTAGTTCCAGTATGGCTGCCTGCCTTTTGCCACCACCAGACAGGTTTCTGGACCCCTGGGTAGAGAGCCCCCACTTTCTGGGTCCTAAAAACAAAGCCTGTCCAGGACAGAAGTGTCATGCCTCATCCCCCAGGGGGGTCCACGAAGGGGAAGCTTCAAAGGCCTGCCGCCTTTGGGCGATGTCCCTGCCTTTTGCTGCCCCCAGCAACTGGCTCCCACCAGTTCTGCCCCCCACTTTGGGTGGGAGAATCAGTGGGAAAACCAAGGTAGGGAGAGAGGTGTGCCCACCTTTGCTAACCCCGCCCTTCAGGTGGGGGATACGAGGTGAAGCACAAATCTCAGTCCCCTCCATCCTGAAGATGAGGGGTCTCAGCCAATTAGGGAGAAGCTCATGCCCCCTCCCACTTGAGGGTGGCACCCACCACAAGGAAGGGACCCCAATGAAGGGACCCATTGGTCCCAACCTGCACACCGCTTTAAACACTCCTAAATTTAATATTTAGTGGCAACCCTGAACCTTGCCTTCTCAGATTCTAGGAAGAAAGTAGAAGGACCGAAGAACCGTCCTGACCCAGGAAGAAGAGGACACCAACTGCTTTGGCTCCAGCCCTACAGGCCTGTCCCATCTACGACCTGCCTACAGCAAGTACCCAGGCGAGTCCAGCAGCCAGCAACCCCCACAGCCCAGAGGACCTGTCTGCACTCAACTAACTGACTCTGTCTCAAGTGAGCACCAGATTTGCTCAAGCCAAGACTCACCCACAGAATCAAGATTCTGGCAACTCCACGAATCTGCACCACTCTGCACCCGACACCCATGCCTCAGTTTGAGTGGGCTAACACCAGGAGGAGGTCTCCCCAGTGATCCTGACCTGGGATCTGGTGATCCCTGACCTCCCTCAAGCTTTAAGATGACACCTGCAGCCTCAACCTGAAGGGCCCCCCCAACCGTGACCGGAGCTGGTATAGAAACCCGACAGCAAAAGACACCCCTGCACCGACGCACCTCCACCTTGGGTGGCCCAACCGACGATGTCCAGGCATCCCCCAAGAACTCAGCTTACCTCTCCAGCCAGTGGTCGCCTTCATGAAGTGTCTCTGCCCGAGCCTGCAGCAACTTTGCCGAACCGAAGGTCTTCATTGAGAATCACAGGGTCCAGACGTCTTCTTGGCACCCTGCACCTGGCCGCCCCAGTGCCGCTGGTGGTGCAGATCCCTTGCTGATTTTTGGCTCCTGCAGTGCTGACCTTAACCCCAGGAGTTTTGCTCCCACACCCGAGTGGCCCACTCGTAAGAAGTCCCTAACCGAAGGCCCCTTATCTCCATTGGCTAATATTGGGCCCCTGCACTCTGCACCAGGCCGCCCCTGTGCAACTGGTGGTGCAACTTCAGTGCCCACCTAGACCTTGGGGAACCTTGATCCTAACCCCCAAAACTCCCACTCATGAGACATTTACTTACCTGTGAAACCGATAACCATTTTTCTCCCATAGGAACCCATGTTATGAGTTTTTGGGCCTAAAATGTTATCTGTTGAAATGTTGTTTTGTATGGAGGAAAAAGTCATTGTAACTTAAACTGAGAAAAGTATTACTTACCTTGTATTGTGAGATCCCTTGGTGTGGTATCTAGGAATACCACCCTCAGTAATCAAAGTAATCTAAAAGTATTCTAAAAGTAATTAGTGTGTGATGAAAACTGCTTTTTGAACCAATACCAACCTGTAACGATTGTAAATTCAACCACAACTGCATTTCCTTGTGAAGTCTTGCATTTGAGAGTATATGTTACTTACCTGTGCCAAGTCCTTCTTAGTTCTAAAAATAAAGCATGAGTTTACCTTTTTCATACTTACCTAATTGGTCTCGATTCAGTCTCTGAGTGTGTGCCATCAGTCTTGATTGAGTAAATACAATAAATGCTTAATACACCCTCTGGATAAGCCTAACTGCTCGCGCACACTACCACAAAGAGAGCTGTTAGTACTTACCTAATTTAGCCTCTGCTATATCTCTGTGCACACTATACTTTACTTTGGTATAGTATATACAGAGCCAGCTTCCTACATTGGTGGATCAGCGGTAAGATGTAAAGCCTTGCATTCATTGGACTAACTTAGTCAACCTCTGATCACGTGACAAGAATCCAAAAATTGACTTTAGTATAACTCATTTTTTGAATTGACCATTTGTCAAATTACTAAACAAAATTCCTGTTAGGGCCTTGTATTAAGTCCCTGTAGCATTTTGTAGAGAAAGAAAGTCACTGAAGAGTAGGGGGGAAGTACTTAAAACTTTGTGTGTAGGTCGTTTAAAAAGAACCCCACTTTAGAAAAATAATGATCAACACAGGGAATGTGGCTTAGGAGCTCAACCTCACCCCTTACTCCAACCTAAGGGTAAGTGAGCTAAGGCTTTTCTGTAAGGCTAGACAAATAAGAACAGGGTCCAACCCTACCAGAATCGAATTGCTGGAGCTTCTGGCAGAGTATGAGAAGGACCACCCATCCCCCGAGGAGGATGACTCACAGGGAGATGGGAAAGGTAGTGAGGTGGATGAGGTATTTAACCCCGCCTCAGCTACTTATGGAGGGAGGAAACTTTGAGCTCCCCTCCTCCAAGCCAGGAATTAGAGAGACTAGAACCTCCAGAGGGAAGCTAGACTCTGTACAAGAGAGCGAAGATAACTTCACTGAAGAGGACAACCTTTTAGCAAGGTTGACCAGGAGGCTAGAGCTAGAGACTAGACTCCTAGCTTTAGAAAAAGAGAAAGCAGATATGGGCCTAGGTCCCATCAATAGTGTCAGCAATACTAAAAACCAAGAGAAAGAAGCATCCTATGATCCTAAAATCCCCAAGGGGTTTGTCCCTAAAGTTGAGGATGATGATGATATCTCCAAGTGGTTTGCAGCCTTTGAGAGGCCATGTGAAGTCTCACTGGGGGCCACTCCTTTGGGAACTGTTATCTGGTAAGTGTAGAGACAGACTTCTGACCCTTACTGGGGCAGAAGCAGAGTCCTATGAACTCATGAAGAGCACGCTTATTGAGGGATTTGGGCTCACTACTGAGGAGTACATAATTAAATTCAGTGGGGATCGGAAATCACAGAGTCAATCCTGGGTGGAGTTTGTAGACTACTCAGTAAAGACACTAGGTAGCTGGTTGAATGGAAGTAAAGTGCAGAATTTTGAAGGACTTTATAATTTGTTTATGAAGGAACACATTTTAAGTAACTGTATAAAAGAAAAGTTGCATCAGTATCTGGTAGACCTAGGTCCAATTTCTCCCCAAGAATTGGGAAAGAAGGCGGACCACTGGGTCAAGACAAGGGTAACCAAGACAACCACTGGGGGTGACCAAAATAAAGGGGTCTCAAAGCCTCCCTAGGGGAAAGAGGGTGAGAAACCCAAAGATAAAATACATTTTAAAGTCCCCCAATATCCTGGTCAGGGGGTGGTGGGTCCAAGAACTCTTCTCAGCCCACTAGTGGGTACAAGGGGAAAAATGTGTATCCTGCAAAGGCCTGGTGTTTCTACTGTAACAAGAAGGGACACCGAACTGCAGATTCTGCCTGTCCCAATAAGCCAGCCTCTAATCCCCCACGAGTTTCTACTGGTATTACAAATCTCCAGATGGGATCAATAGTGTGCCCAGAGCAAATCAGGGTTCGCACTGAGGCTGTTTTAGTCTCTGAAGTGGAGGGAGGGTTAGCCACTTTTGTTATCTGGCCCCCTAATTTAAATAAATACCTGCAGTTCCCCTTAGTGATTAGTGAATGTGATTAAGATAGAAGCCCTGAGGGATACAGGTGCCCGTGTCACTATGGTGAGAGATACACTCGTTTCCCCAGAGCAATATCTAACTGGGAAAACATGTCCAGTTACCAATGCTGACTGTGTCACCACTAACCATGCCATGGCTATGGTGATATTACACAGGGCGTGCTGGCCTAAAACCGGTAGTAGTCTCTCCAAAGCTCACAGACACCCGTCTGCTTGGAAATGATCTGGAAACCTCAGCATCGGCTGAGGTAGAAAGAAAGACATATGCAGCCATACTGCAAATTTCTGAGAAAGTGTATGTGAAAATAAGAGCACAGTGCCTAGCACAGGGTGAAAAAGGAGAATTAGAGCCTGAAATGATGTCCCAAACTCCCAAGAGAAAAGTTATGAAGACTGGTGAAACAGCTTCCAAACAGCAGAGAGATCAGAACCCCTCTCCTCAGGGAGAGGACTTGTCAGCCCCAGAGAGAACTGAGCCCATGGTCTTGTCAGCCCCAGAGAGAACTGAGCCCATGGAGTTTGAACCTTACGAGATAGAGCTCTTGGGACCAGGGGGACCCTCTAGGGAACAGGTGTGGCTTGGGCAGAAGGTCTGTCCCACTCTTGAAGGCCTTAGGTAGCAAGCTGCTGCACAGGAGCAGGGAGATGTCAGTGGCTCCCACAAGGTCCATTGGGAGGAAGGACTCCTGTACACTAAGGCCAGATACCCCAAACCTGGTATCACCAGGAGAGTGGTAATGCACCAACTGTATAGGGAGTTTCTACTCACTCTAGCCCATGACATCCCCCTAGCTGGACATCTGGGCCAGATAAAAACATGGGAAAGATTGGTCACCCACTTTTATTGGCCCCAGATGTCCCAAAAAGTAAAGGAGTTTGTAAGCTCCTGTGTCACCTGTCAAGCCAGTGGAAAGGCAGGAGGACACCCAAAGGCCCCCTTAATCCCACTACCAGTGGTTGGGGTACCCTTTGAGAGGGTACCTCCCACAGCCTCAAGAAACAAGTTCATACTAGTAGTAGTGGATTATGCTACTAGGTATCCTGAAGCCATTTCCCTTTGGACTACTGCAGTCCCTGTGGTAGCCAAGACCCTTATTGGTGTCTTCACCAGGGCAAGGGTTCCTAAGGAGGTAGTATCAGACCGAGGTTCCAACTTCATGTCTGCATACTTAAAGCACATGTGGAATGAGTGTGGAGTGATCTATACGTTCACAACACATTACCAACCACAAACCAATGATCTTGTTGAGATATTCAACAAGACATTAAAAGACATGATAATGGGATTTCCTGAAAAGCTCAAAAGGTGATGGGATGTTCTGGTGGCCTGCTTTTTGCCTACAGAGATGTGCCTCAGAAGGGAGTAGGGATTTCACCCTTTGAACTTCTGTTTGGCCACTCTGTAAGGGGAACACCTTCTCTTGTGAGAAAAGGAGGGGAGAGACCCCATCAAGTACTAAAGCAAGATGTGGTGGACTATGTACTAGGCATTCGTTCTAGGATGGCAGAGTACATTATGAAAGCATACAAACACCTTAAGGCCAGCCAGGAGCTCCATAAGCTCTGGTATTACCAAAAAGCGACACTGGTAGAATTCCAGCCAGAGCAACAGGTGTGGGTGTTGGAGCCAGTGGCACCAAGGGCTCTCCAGGACAAATGGAGTGGCCCTTACCCTAGCCTAGAAAATAAGAGTGAGGTCACCTACTTGGTAGACCTCTGCACTAGCAGGTCCCCCAAAAGCTGGATACATGTGAACCGCCTCAAACTCTATTGTGACAGGGCTGATGTAACCATACTGATGGTTACTGATGTGAATCAGGAATCAGAAAGTGAGCCTCTCCATAACCTCCTCTCTTACAGCCTCCAAGATGAGTCAGTAGATGGAGTTGTCTACTCAGACACCCTCTCCACCCAACAGCAAGCTGATTCCAGGCAGGTTCTGCAACAGAATGCACAGCTCTTTTCCTTGACCCCTGGTCAGACTCCTTGGTGTACCAATGATGCGGACACTGGAGACAGCTTGCCTGTCAAAACCAAAATCTATCGCCAGTTGGACCAAATGAAGGAAAGCATCAAGGCTGAAGTCAGCAAGATGCTTGAGATGGGGATCATTGGCCTTCTGAGAGTCCCTGGGCCAGCCCAGTGGTCCTAGTCCCCAAACCTCATCCACAGGGTGGAAAGAGAGAAATTAGAGTTTGTGTGGACTACAGAGGGCTCAATGCTGTCACCAAGACAGATGCACACCCCATCCCCTGGGATGATGAACTGATAGATAAGTTAGGGGCTGCCAAGTACTTAAGCGCCTTTGACTTAACTGCAGGGTGCCGGCAGATTGGCATGGCCCCTGGAGCAAAATAAAAGACAGAATTCTTCTCACCTGGTGGGCACTTCCAATGCACTGTGATGCCCTTTGGTCTAAAGAATGCCCCTATCACCTTCCAAAGGTTGTTGAATCAAGTACTTGCTGGGTTGGAAGGCTTTAGTGCAGCTTGTCTTGATTATATTGCTATGTTTAGCTCTTCCTGGCAGGATCACATGGTACACCTGGGGAAGGTTTTACAGGCCTGGCAAGCTGCAGGCCTAACTATCAAGGCCTCCAAGTGCCAGATAGGGCAGGGAACTATTGTGTATTTGGGCCACCTTGTAGATGGAGGCCAAGTCCAACCCCTTCAATCCAAAATCCAGACCATTCTGGATTGAGAAGATCTCACAACCCCAACCCAAGTCAGGGTATTCCTTGGCTTGACTGGGTACTATAGGAGGGTTGTGAAGGGATATGGGTCCATTGTGACTCCCCTCACAGAACTCACCTCCAACAAAATGCCCAAGGACATAAACTGGACAGTTGGCTGCCAAAAGGCTTTTGACACCCTAAAAGAGGCAATGTCCTCAGTACCTATTCTCAAGGCTCCAGATTACTCTAAGCAATTCATTGTGCAGACTGATGCCTCTGAGCTAGGGAGCAGTCCTATCAAAAAAAGAGATGATGGACAAGACCAACCTGTTGCTTTCATGAACAGAAGGCTACTCCCCAGGGCACAGCGTTGGATTGCCAATAAGAGGGAGGCCTTTGCTGTGGTTTGGTCCCTGAAGAAGCAGAGACCATACCTGTTTGTTGCTCACTTACTAGTTCAAAATGACCACAGTCCTCTCAGATGGCTGATGCAGATGAAAGGAGACAATCCAAAATGTTTAAGGTGGTCCATCTGCCTACTTGGAATGGATGTTACAGTGGAACATAGCCCTGGGACGGCCTATGCCAATGCAGGTGGCCTTTCCAGATTTTTCCACTTAGACAATGAAGACTTTTTTGGGAAAGATTGGTCTCATCCTCTTTCCTTTAGGAGGAGGGGGTTATGTAGGAAAGTGCCCCTTTTTGCATGGTTAACACCCACTTTTTACCTGACATCTGATGCAACCTGACTTGATGTGTCCTGGGTCTAAGCCAATCAGGTTCCCAGGACCTGTGTTCTTTCCCAAGACTGTACCTTTGTACCCACAATTGGCACATCTCTGGCCACAGTTAAGCCCCTTGTAAACGATATGATGGGCACCAAGGGCAGTGTGACCAGGGAAGGCCTCTAAGAGCTGCAGCACCTATTGTGCCACCCTTAGAGTCCCTGTACCTTAACACCCACCCACTGCCATTGCAGGCTGCGTGTTTTGGTGCAGTGAAGAGTCAACATGACACACATCCCTGTGTGCCATACCTGCAACCCACTACCTGGGGTCTAGATAAGTCACCCCTCTAGTAGGGTGCACTAGCCCTCAGGTGAGGGAACAGTGGCAGGAGCCCTGTACCCCTACAGTGTCTAAGTTCATTCTTAGACATTGTAAGTGTAGTAAAGCCATAAGGAGTATATGGTCTGGGATTTGGTCATTACGAACTCCACAGCTCCATAAAGGTATTTACTAAAAACTGGGAAGTTTGGTAGCAAACTTCTCAGCACATTAAACCCACACTGAAGCAAATGTGGGATTTAATGTAAAATGCACTCAGAGGGCATCATAAAGGTGCCCCCTGAAAAACAACCAGGACTGGTGTGGTTCTTGAATGGCTTCCTGCCATTTGCCACCACCAGACAAGTTTCTCGACCCCTGGGAGAGAACCTTCTCTCTCTGGGTCCAGAAACAAAGTCCATCCTGGGCATAGGTGTCATGCCTCTTCCCCCAGGATGGGCTGGGTCCATGAAAGGGAAGCTTCAAAGGCCTGCCACCTTTAGGCGCTGTCCCTGCCTTTTGCTGCTCCCAGCAACTGGCTCCCACCCATTCTGCCCCCCATTTTGGGCGGGAGAATCGGTGGGAAAACCAAGCTAGGAAGATACGTGTGCCCACCTTTGCCAAACCCACCCATCAGGTGGGGAGGCGAGGTGAAGCACACATCTCAGTCCCCTCCATCTTGAAGATGAGGGGCTCAGCCAATTAGGGAGAGTCTCATGCCCCCTCCCACTTGAGGGTGGCATAACAGGGAGTGTACCCACCCCAAGGAAGGGACCCATTGGTCCCGACCTCCACACCCCTTTAAATGCCTCTAAATGTAGTATTTAGGGGCAACCCTGAACCTTGCCTCCTCAAATTTGAGGAAGACAGAAGAAGGACCGAAGAACCATGCTGGCCCAGGAAGAATAAGACACCAACTACTTTGGCCCTGGCCCTACTGGCATGTCCGGTCTACGACCTGCCTAAAACAAGAACCCCGATGAGTCCAGCAGCCAGCAACCTCCAGAGCCCGGAGGACCTGCCTGCCTCAACTAACCAACTCTGTCACCCGTGAGAACTGGATTTGCTCAAGCCAAGACTCATTCACAGAATCTGGATTCTGGCAACTCTGCAATTCTGCACCACTCTGCACCTGACGCCCATGGCCTAAGTTCGAGTGGCCCAACATCAGGAGGAGGTCTCCACAGTGATCCTGACCTGGTGATCCCCGACCTCCCTCAAGCTTCAAGACGACACCTGCAGCCTCAACCTGAAGGGTCCCCCCAAACGTGACTGGGGCTGGTAAAGAAACCCAATGGCAAAAGACATCCCTGCCCCAATGACCCACGGCCTTGGGTGGCCCAACCGACAGTGTCCAGGCATCCCGCAGGAACCCAACTTACCTCTCCAGCCCAGACTACCACAAAGAGAGCTGTTAGTGCTTACCTAATTTAACCTCTGCTATACCTCTAGGGACTCCCTGGACTCTGTGCACACTATACCTTACTTTGGTATAGTACAGAGCCAGCTTTCTACAGTAACTGATGGGAAAAGAACTGTCAGAGTCTCCATTTCCCTTAGTATCCATTTTTACTAACCCCCTCCACGGGATAAGCTTTGGGCAAGGCAGCAAACTGCCTAATTGTTTCCCTTGTAGAGAATATGGGTTGCACAAAGGAATATGGGGGCAGGAGAAATAGAACAACATAAGACCCCACCTAAAGGCACACCTTACCATATTATGCACTACCAGTATGCTCAGAGAACATACATGTTTAGAGAGAATTGGGTAAAGTGCACTCATGATGATCATAAAAAGGCATTTCTGGAAGAAGGTACATTTGGACATTAGAGATTAAAAAAAAGAAAAAAAGTCCAGAACAACAGTAGGTTTTCCTAAACCGGGAAGAAGAGCCATAAAACATAGACAAGAATCTCAGGTGGGAGGATTGAAATACATCCATAAGAAATTAAAATATTATATCAGCCTCCTCCTTATTTATTTTCCAAAATGAATAATAATACTCCAAAAGCAGTGGAAGAGAAGGAGGAGGATATCCTAGATGCTCTGTGCTTTTCCCACTCCCAGTAAGGATGTAGGTGCTAGAGTCAATGGTTAGGGGGCAATGAAGTCCAAGATGTTGCTGGTGAAGTTAGCGCAGAGTCCTGGGAGTTGGTAGATCAGATGTCCAATTAAGATGAAGTTAGCCGTGATTTGTAGTTTGAAATTGAGGTGTTCCATGTATTTGATTCCGGTTTCTGAGTTGGTGCTGCAGCTGATTATGTCTTTGAAAATTATGACAATTACTCTTCTGGGTCTGTGTTGGTGGTCCTGTCTGACAGTCTTGTAGCCTGCGGGGATTGTTTTGACAATGTCTTTTGTTGACACTGTGGTCAGATATGTTTCAGTGAGGAAAGGGAGGTCCAGGAATGCATCGTCCTGTAAGTCCCAAATCTCTGTGGCGTGTTTGCTGAGTAAGTGGGTGTTTAGGAGCATGCATGATATCAAGGAGTGGGGTGCGGGTGGGTGTTAGTTTGCGAGTGGGGTGCTGGGTGCTGCCGGTGTGGTTGCTATGACCTAGCGACTACAATCATCAGGAGATGTTGGGGTGCATCAAAAGTAGCAGCTAGAAACAGTGGAGAAACAGCTGAGCTGTTTGTGGGAGGGGCACAAGCAAGCGATACAGCAAGGGAGCGCAGCAAGAGCTTGGCAAGCTTAAGCATGACTGATGGCAATGTGAAAAACTCAAGATCAACATGGAAAGAGGAGACACCAGTGGCGGCTCCCCCATTGGGTCGTGGGGGCATCGCCCCACTGCTTTCTCACAGTGCAAGAAGGCAGAAACATAAATGGTAATAACTATCATTTATGTTTCTGCTTCTCGCACTGCGAGAAAGCAGAAGTGCCTGGTTGGGGGTGGGCGGTCCTGCTCGAGGGCAGGGGGGAGTGGCTTGCCCACTGTTGTGGGTACTGACTGTTTGGTCGGCCCTGGGGCCGACCAAACAGTCAATACCCATAACAGTGGGCAAGCCACTCCCCCCCTGCCCTCGAGCAGGACCGCCCACTCTCCCTTTTTCTCTATGTAGGCTGCCATGCAGCAGCCTACATAGAGAAAATGGCCCAGCTGGGGCGCTCTCCGATGCGCCTCACCAATCACAACGCTGCCATTGCAGCGTTGTGATTGGCGGAGGGGAGGGAGGCTGCCTTTCATGATGAGTAGAGCTGCAGCCGGAATTGGAAAATGCAGGACCGGATGGCGGGAAGCTGAGGTGGTGCAGGACGGTAAGTTTAAAAAACAATTAATTAAACCCCTCCCGCCTCCCCCCATCCCCCCGCGATGACCCCATTTCCACCCACCGCTTGTCATGCCTGCCACGGCTGGAAGCCGGTATTGGAGCAGCGTGTACATCATATAAAGTGAGAAGAGTATCGAACGTCCGAGTTGATAAGTGCTTTCTCCGTCTACATTTTTTGTTTAGTTTTCGCTGCCGTGACTTATGGGAGGGACGTTTTACACTGAATATTTACGCTGCACTAGTATGGACTGGCTGTGCTGAAGTTTATTTTGCAAATTTGCAAAAATTGGCTAAGTATTGGTGATTGCCCTAACGATAAGAGATTGTCCAACCTTCCGCATTGATAAGCACTTTCTCTCTTATACATTTTTTGCACAGGATTAACTGTCGGGACTTCAGAGGGTGGGGGGCGGGGGCGGAGGGTAACGTTGACTCTTTACGCTGCACCTGTCGGGACTGGCTCTGTTGACATTTATTCTTAACTTGGAGTGGGGCACAGTCCAACGCAGCCAGCGTACGGCTTGGTGCTCGGAAATTGTTGTTAAATTGTACTTTACTTTCGAGCTACGCAAACAATTTCCCCCTGATGTTGAGCGCTTTACAATTCTTGTTTTTTTCCCAGCAATATGGTTGTAAAACATGTCCGGACGAATTGACGAATACGTGACGTCCTTTTTTATTATTTCATAATGTAATGGTTTTAACTGCCAGCCTAATAAAAATGTGAGCTTCAGGGCTCAATGAGTAAAAAACATAAATACATAAATAAGTACGTACGTATTTACAGACCCTTTGCTTTCCGAGGCCCTTTCCTCACAGCCTAACGTCTCTCCCATTCCCTCTCTATCTTCCTCTCTTTCTCTCTCTGTGCCTTAGTCTTTCCAGCTCGTCATCAATGTGTCCCTTGTTCCCCCACTCCCTGTTGCTTTCCCACCCTCCCTTCCTCTGCTCCGATGTTGAGTCTTTTGCAAATGCCTCCTGTGCTCCCTTTCCCTCATGACACATTATCTTTTCGTTTTCTTTTTATGAAAACATTTTTTGAAGGTCTGATAGCTGCAATTTGTTACTAGGTCACTCCTTTTGCTTTTAGTGCGCTTCCACACTTATTTTAAAAAATGTTGTACCACTCCAAACTTGGCATCTGCCATCTTGGAAAAGTAAAAAAAAAGATAGCAAAAATAGCCGAAGCATCATAACGCAGTGTGCGCATGGATGGTGAAGCATGTGCACATATATAGCTTATATAAGCTTTTTTTGTTTTTGGTGGTGCTGTTCCATATCAGCAAACATGCATTTGTTTCGTTTTTGCCAAATGCGGAACAGCGTTACCAATAAACACAGGCAAAGCAAAGGGGCAGATAATGGCATTGAAAGTGGAGAACATAGCTTTGCCAATGCTCACTGTGCCATGTGAGCCTCTATGCATGGAAGTATTTTGACTTGGACAAAAAGTGGAATGCCATCCAAAATTGTAGGGATGTAATAGATAAGAACGTGAGGTGCAACTAAGGCGATGTTCACGTGGATAAACGGAATCCCGCCAGTCTGTTCCTGCATCAGTATATGCAGAATAAACTCATTAAAAGTGTCCCCATATACAGCCAATGGGGTTCTAGGTTTTTAGAGTATGCATGACGGTCAGTTTGAGTCAACGCGTGCTTTGAAAGGAGAGTTATCCGGCATTATGATGTCATAGGATTGTGTGGATTTGTGAGTGGAGTTATGGAGAAAGTAAATAGAACATTGTGATGTCAGGGTGAGAGAAAACCAGACAGGTCATTGCGATGCCAGAGGGTCATGGAACAGAACATTGGGATGTCAGGGTTAGAGCAAATGGCAAGAGGCATTGTGATGTCAGAGGGTGGAGAGTCATGTGATGTGACGAGAACATTGTGCTGTCCAAGCGTGATGGGTCATGGAACAGAACATTGTGGTGTCAGGGTTATAGGAAACGAGACAGGGCATTGTAATGTCAGAGGGTGATAGGTCATGGATGTAAACAGAGCATTGTGATGTCAGGGCTATTGGAAACGAGACAGGGCATTCTGAATGGGTCATGGAACAGAACATTGTGATGTCAGAGTGTTATGGGTCATGGAACAGACCATTGTGGTGTCGAAGTTATAGTAAATGAGACAGAGCATTGTGATATCAGAGGGTGATGGTCATGTGAACAGAACATTGGGATGCCAAGGTTATAGCAAATGACAAAGGGCATTGTGTTGTTACAGGGTGGTGAGTCATGATGTGAAGAGAACATTGTGATGTCCAAGGGTGATGGGTCATGGAACAGAACATTGTGGTGTCAGGGTTATAGGAAACAAGACAGATATTGTGATGTCAGAGGGTTATGGGTCATGTGAACATAACATTGTGTTTTTTGGGTTATGGGAAACGAGACAATGCCTTGTGATGTCAGAGGGTTATGGCACTCTGGTTTAGATGGTGTACTGTGGCTCACTTTCTCAATCTTGTTTAGGAATGAGCATCGTTTTTATTCTGCAATTAAGATTTTTCTAAATCTTTAATTTTCGAAGTGCAGTGTGTGCGTGTGGTGTTTGTGTGTTTGCATGTGTGTGTGTGAGAGAGAGAGAGTGTGGAGAGAGAAAAAATATATTTTTTCAGTGATATGTATGCTCCATCACGGTAGGGGTTCTGGTGACAAAGTACACAAAGACGGCTTTTTGTATTTGTTATACTGCATGTTTATTTCAGGTGCTATTAGCTTTAATAACGTACGTGTCTTCCGCAGAATAATGTTTATTGAAAACAGTATGTGAAACACTGGACAGTGCAGTTTGGTTGCAATTAGTAACAATACCAACATGTTCAGTTATGTTAGTCACAAGGTGGAGTTTTTCTGAATACTTTGAGACACCCATCTGTAGAAGATGGAGCATTTCTGGCAGGCCTTTGTCACTGAGCACTTGAAATGTTGTTCTTATGGGGGCAGTAAAACCACGGAAGACAGGATGCCTGGTCTGACGGCGTCATTGTGCAGGTCAGGCGCAGCACTTTGTTCAGCCACTCATTGGTATTAACGTTGGCGAGGTGAAAGTGGACATTTGCAAATTAGTCAAGAGGGGTTTCTGTGACCTCAAATTTGCTTGAAAATGCACCATTTGTCCACTCTTTTTTCAAAATTTTCTCGGGGGAAGAACCCCCCTGAACCCCCCTGAACTAGGTTGTTCGGGCACGCTCGCTCGCTACGGTGCAGTATGACAATTATTTTACGCCCCACCAGTTTCAAATGTCACCAGCCGCCACTGGGAGACACCACATTTTCCACCTCTATGATCTTGTTCCCTACCCCAATGGGTCCAAAACATTGGCTCAGAGTCTTTGGCACACAGTATTTTACCCTGGATAGACTGAAATTAACTGCAGGAAGAAGAGTAAGAGATCCGGAATGTGTACTTTGATTAGCAAGGTAAACCCCTTCACCTAGCGATGATGACAGTGATACCTCAACTAACTTTTCACATGGCCATCCTGGTGCAATCTTGCCTTTGCAAGAGTATCCTCACCCTCGGGCAAGGAGGTCGCGTCAACACTGGAAAAGAGATTACCCGATACTGACCTAGGGTTCAGACCAGCAACTAGAGCAGTGTGATTTCCCTCTCCCTTCTTTGAAGCAATATCCAACAATTTAGTACAAACAAATGGGAGCTAACTGCCCAGTTCACACTTTGTTTCCTGCTGATAAGAAAGGCCTGTATGTAAGATGTGTCATTAATCAAAAGCTCACCTGATGTCTGAATGATATTGGTGATAGCCAATCAGTTGTAAACACTTCTAAATATCCTGGTCCTCAGGTGAAACAAATGATGCAGTTGGCATTTCTAACATAAACGTTCCTCACCATATCACTAAACTTGTGCCTATTTTCCTCGGTCTGATTACCACTCGACAGACTTCCCTTTTGACACATATGATTTGGAGAGTAATGGAGGAAAAACTATCCAGCACTAAGTGCTCTCCACACAAGTTAACCTACTGATCAATGGCCTCTGCATCTGCCTTAGATCTGTCTGAATACCCACAAACTTTTATGTTGTATTACCACAAGAGGGAGGTCTGCATTTTGGGAGTGCTGCTGCCAGATCATAGTCATCATAGGAAACTGATTTCTTATTATTTCTCTGCCCTTAATGCTGTGGCAGTAGAGCTGACTTTGTGCCTGTGCTTGGTTGCAGCTGTTGCTTTTCACTGGTTCTATGCCCTGTGTTAAATCCAGCCTCCTCATTCCCTATCTCCCTAAGCGGGGAAAT
This sequence comes from Calotriton arnoldi, assembly GCA_963921515.1. Taxonomy (NCBI): domain Eukaryota; kingdom Metazoa; phylum Chordata; class Amphibia; order Caudata; family Salamandridae; genus Calotriton; species Calotriton arnoldi. Next base: position 233,816 of record CAWUFW010017158.1, on the reverse strand, counting down.
GCAGGACTGTTTGCTCTCCATTGCCCGCCTAACCAAACCCCTTGTTGATCTCACTGATGCACTGTTGGCCTTGGTCCTTTTTTGCAGGGTCATCACCAAACGTTTTGCCGTCACTCGTCCATTTTTTTGCTGAATTTGTTTTTGTTGGCCTTAGGACTCTGTGCACTTTATCACCGCTAACCAGTGCTTAAGGGCTTGTACTCTCTCCTTAAAACATGGTAAAATTGGCTTATACCAAATTGGCATGTTTAATTTACTTATAAGTCCATAGTATAGTAGCACTACATGTGCCCAGGGCCTGTAAATTAAAAGTGTACTTGTGGGTCTGCAGCACTGTTTGTGCCACCTACTTAAGTAGCACTTTAAACATGTCTCAGGTCTGCCATTGCAGAACCTGTGTGTGCAGTTTAAACTGCCATTTCAACTTGGCAAAATAAACCTTTTGCCAGACCCAAACTTTCCTTTTTAATAGATATAAGTTATCCCTAGGGTAGGCCCTGGACAGCACAGAGGGCAGGGTGCAATACATTTAAAAAGTAGGACATGTACTTTTATGTTTTACCTGTCCTGGGAGTGAAAAACTCTTGCTTTTTTTCACTACTGAGAAGCCTATCTCTCTCATAGGGTAATTTGGGAGTTGCCTTATTACATTTTATAAGTGTAATTTCAAAATGGGAAGAGATAACCAGTTAATGTTTGGTGTCTCTGGAATCATAGTTTAAAATCCTAACTTGTGGTAAAGTTGGATTTTAAATTGTAATTCTGAAAATACCACTTTTATGAAGTTGGCATTCTCTTGCCTTAGCCATTTGGTGCCTGCAGCCTGTCCTGGGGCACATGACTGGGTGTGGGTGACTGTTGGGCTTTATGTATTCCCCCACAGCAGCCACAAACACTGGGAGCTTAGGTGTGACTGGATGGGCCATCACTAGCATGATGGGAGGGAGAAACTGGGCATAGCCCCACTTACACTTGAATAGGCTGTCTTACCTCCATAAAAAGGGCTGCATACCCCTGTAGTTAGTCTGTAGCCAGGACCAGAAAGGCAGGGCATCTGTGCACTTCAAAAACATGCCTCTAGAAGCTTCTCCCCACTTCAAAGGCACAGCTGTGAATAAAAGAAGTACCTTAGACACCAGCTCTTCAGTGCACTGCTATACCTGTGGATACTCTGCCAGGAAGAAGGACTGCTGTGCTGCTACAATGACTGCCACTCTGCTGGACTGTTGCTCTAAAGGAACTGCTGCCCTGCTGTGCTGACCTGCTTCCCTTTTGCCTAAGCAAGAAGACCTGGAACTGCAACTTCATCTTGAACTCATTCATGGCTAGAGAGGGCCATGAATGAGGAAATCCTAACTTTTCTGGACACTCATCAGTTGCTTGATTCTGCTCAATACGGTTTCAGAGCAGACCATTGTATGGAGTCAGCACTGATGGCCGCATCATGGGAAATAAGAGTCAGGGTGGACAAAAGTGGCAGACCGGCACTAATCCTACTGGATCTCTCAGCCGCCTTTGACACGGTCCACCATGCACTACTCATCAAACGTCTGCACTTCTTAGGCTTTAGGAACATGGCACTAACTCTGCTGAGCTCATTTCTGGAAGACAGAAAACAGTGGGTAGAGATGGGAGATGCAAAGTCCAGCCCTTTCTCCCTCCCCTGTGGGGTGCCGCAGGGCTCTGCGCTTAGTCTCACTCTTTTCAATGTGTATGTCACCCCCTGGTAAAGCTTATCCATAGTTTTGGTCTGACCATACTGTCCTATGCGGACGACACACAGATAGTGGTATCCATCTCATCCCAGGTTGAGAAAGATGCAAACAATTTCTGCAGATGTATGGCTGCAGTCGCAAGTTGGATACAGAATAATTGTCTCAAGCTAAACTCGGACAAAACAGAGGTGTTGATTTTTGGGAAAGAGACCTCCTTTTGGAATGCATCTTGGTGGCCTTCGGAGCTGGGCAAATTTCCCAAGCCAGTGCAGAAGGCAAGAAACTTGGGAGTCATCTTCGACACCAAATTGTGTGTTCTCTGCTCAAATTAATGCAGTGACCTCAGGTGGCTTTTTTATGCTGCGTGTTCTCAAAAAAATTCTCCCAATCATTCCGTTTGACTTACAGAAGACTGTAATGTTGGCCCTCATTGCCTCCAAAATGTACTACTGCAATGCCCTTTATTTAGGCACCTCCAAATAACTGATAAAAAAGTGCAGTCCTTACAGAATGCTGTAGCAAGAACACTTCTGAAGATTCCCAAGTTCAAACCAGTCTCTCACTTATTGCACTGCCTTCACTGGTTGCCGGTGGAGAAAAGGATCTCCTTCAAGGCTCTGTGCTTAATGCATAAGGCTCTTCATAGTACATGCCCGTTTTATTTCCAAGAACGGTTCTCTTGGTACACGCCTAGCAGAAACCTTAGATCTAGCTCTGCGCATATGGTCATGGTCCCAAGAATAAAAAGAGTAAATTGGGGTAGTAGAATGCTTGCTTACCTGGGGGGAAGTTACGGAATTCCCTTCCTCCTGCACTCCGCTCACAACCTACCCTGCAGCTATTTAGAAAGCAATTAAAGACCTGGCTGTTTCCACTTTAAACAACGGAGTCACCTAGGCTATACCCTCAGCCTGCTGCACCTTTTTTGGTTCTTGATCTGCTTAGCGCTAAGAGACCCTCGGGTAATGTGCGCTCTATAAAATCATTTCATTCATTCATTCACTCAAAGGGCTAGCCGGCTGGCCTCCTGATCTGAGCCTCAGGGATATAAAAAGCTCCCCAATCAGGTCATGGACCCAGCTATGGCAAGTTCCTGTTCCCCATGTGGTGCCCCTCATGACCGGGACCCTTGGTGTGGCTCACAGGCTTGTGAAATATAGCTTTTGGCCTCTTTGCGGTAACAAACAGGCTTGTATATGTCACTGCACATCTCGCACCAAAATTCAGCATGAGGCACCATCAGCCAGTCTCATCTCACAGCAAGCATCAATCCACCACGGGGTATCACCACGGTGAAGCTTCAGCACGCCCACCTGCGACTCCCAGTCTGCTCTTCGCGGCGCACTCCTTTTCCCTGCGACCCTCTCCAATGCAAACAGGACTCTTGTCAGAAACCTTGAAAAGGTCAAACTTAAGCAGGACTAATCTGGGACTGTTTCTGACCTGCTCGCCATTTCAGTCTGCCTGAACTTTTTATACTTTGACTCAGCAAACTGCGACCAGATAGCCGGAGTTAGCGCTTTCTGCTTTTAGGTGCTTTTCTGCAGTTTATTCTTTAAAAATTCATAACTCCGGTTCTACTGATTGGATTTTTATATTTTTGGTCTTGTTTTATTTATTGAAGTAAGCTCTATCTTGTGCCTAACCTGGGGTGGGATCTTTTTGTGTGGTGTTTGAAGAATTACATAAATACTTTACGCATTTGGCCTGACTGCTCTGTGCTAAGCTACCAAGGGCTTGAGCAGAGGTTAATTTGAGGTTTGCTTATGCGGTACCCTGACTAAGATTGTGGTTGCTGTTTGATCAGGGCTCACGCCACTGTCAACCAGTAACCTAATTTCAAACATGCATCTTAACTGAACTGTGACACCTTATAGATTATGCTGATGCTTCCTGTCTCAGAAATAATGAAAAAGAAACTCTGGTTGCTAGTTATGATGTTTACACAATATACAAAGGTGTTGAGAGTAGATGTTTACCACAAGCAAATGCTGCTGAAGTACCTGAACAATATCCTATATCGTGCTTGCAATTTAGCTACTCAGAAAACTATAACCATTTCGACTGATTCCAGTTATGCGTTTGGAGTTTCTCCTGATTCTCAAGGTAGCAAGTATGCCTTACCTCAGACAGATGCCCGTTTAAAAAAAGGATTTTTTGTTAAGGGTCAGCTAGATGCTCTTCAATTGCTGTTAAATGTTGCTCTTGTAAAATGTGCTGCTCAACAATCTAGTCAGGATAAGGTGTCTAAAGATAAAGCTTTCACAACCAAAGGTCTGAGAAGGCTGCTTTGTTCCCTGACACAGAGGTAATTCAGTATACGTCTCAAGTTGAACTCTAAGAAGGCTGCTTTGGTCTGGAGTAGCATGATTTTGGCTCCATTCTTTTATGTTTAGCTAGGTCACATATATATTTACAATTGGCCTTATGTACTCGTGTGATGCAATAGTAATAATAAGATATGGTGCACCCAAAATTTTATGACATGTATGCGTGTGTGTGCATATTAACGTTTTTCCTTTAGAGAAACATCTGGATTTCTGATATTCATTTTCTATAGGTTTAGATTGTAAGGTGGTGAGCTAAAGTGCATTTAATGCAGTGCATTCACCAGTGATTAGTGAAATAAAATCATTTTAATGCTTTCTTTATAAATTGTGACCAGTTGTTGTTTATGTTTCATACAATTGTATTGGTATATTGTGGCACATATAAGAGTACAGTATAAAGTAGATTTTATTTATTGGATTATATGTAGGTTGTAGAACTAATATGCAGTTAAAGAGAAATGTTAAGTTAGCATGATTGAGGGCTTTACGCTTACAGTCGAGAAATTTATTATTAACTTGAAAGTTGTTTTTCTGCATGTTTCTCTCTTCTTCAAGTGCAAACCAAAGGCATTCATTAGTTCGTGAAAAGCACATTGTATTTCAGAGATAGTAAGGTGAGGAAGTACTGGCAAGGTCGAATGATTTTAATGAACAACAACAAAGGGAGTGTTACTAGTTGGTACTATCAGAAGAAGAGAGGAATGCAAGGACAACTTGGAAGCTGAGACTGGAACATGGGAGTAGTGTTCAAGGCACCTAGTTTTTTCTTTGGAATTGGGAAATTACTGTGGTATGTTGAGGATATATTTCTCAAATGTTCTCTATGCATTTTAATTAGTGAACCCACCTTGGGGTTAGTCAGATTCCCTCTTAGACTTGGAGAGGTACAGACCTCCCTTGTCATCTCTGATTGTGTGGCTTCATGCTATACATGACTCCTTACCAATAGAACTTCTACAGAGGTTCTGATACTGATGCATTTCTTGCTTCCTTGATTCAATAGGTTGTCCCCTATCCTTGGGTTGGATTAGGATTTAGGCGATGCTGCAAATCTTTTCCATTTATGGGGAGAAGGATCAAAACCATTTGACTAGTCATCAAATCCTTTCCCTTATTTTCTGTATCGCTGCTACTGAGATCCTTATATGTTCTTTGCTGTTGAGGACCAATATTGTAAGACATTTTGGTCTCCCTTTGGTTATTTTATACTTTTATAGTATGTTTTTGAGATTGATGTATATCAGTCTGGCTTTGAGTTTGTGATAAACCTTTTAACTCCAAGTTACTGATTCAGGCTTTTTAATTGTGTGGTCCTAATGATCACACTGTACTTTTAGATCTAAATTGTTGTTGAACCCTTTTCCTCTCAGGCTACTAAAAATGAGCTATTGACCAGGATCGAATTGGAAGGACTGACTCAGAGACTTCTAAGGCCCCTGACACAGAAGTAACTTAGTATGTGTCTCAGGTTGATTTTTTGATTAAAGGAGCAAGGAGAATAAAAAAGGTATATGGGTTAAGGACGAATGTCAGAAACACCCCAATGGTTTTTGGCGAGAGAAACATGAATGGATCATGGTCTAATCTTGCGCCCAAATTCATGCAATTACCACAGCTAGAGACTAGTATGAGACTTTAAGCCCAGGTTTGGAATTCTGTTCCAGATCGGAAGTGACAAAGAACCTCATGTTGTGTCTACAGTTGTCCAGAAACAATTCAAAGCTCTAGGCCTTCAACAGCATATTTATTGAGCCTACCAACCAGAGTCTTTGAGGAAAATGTGAGGTGCATTGGGACTGTGAAAACATGGTTTCTAAGACTTGCAGTGAAATAGGACTTAAGTGACCTGATGTTTTACCCTTAGCAGGTTGTTCAATTTGAGTCACTCATAGCCAAAAGACTACATTGAGCTCTTATGAGAATTTAACAGGGAGGCCATACAATTGTTCCTGCTACCCCACCAGTGTCTCCAGCTTTACTTGATTGAACTTGAATGATGATGTGACTCTAGAATACTACAAACAACTGATTCCTTGGTTCAACCGTTTACAGTCTCAGGCCCAAGCTGCACTGCCCACCAGCCCTGCTGAAGCCTGCCATGTCCTGTAGTCCGGCAGCTGGATCCACATCAAAGTTCACCAGTGAAAGTTAGTTTTCCTGACCTGTTGACAAGGACTGTACTAGGTCCTGCTCTTCATCACTGTGAAGTGCCCTAAACTGCCTACCTGCAATCATGCATCCAATTGCAACAGGCATGCAGAACCAAGAGCAATACAAGAAGGATTTGACCCTTACTTGATGTGTGCCAGTGTCCATGTGCCCATGATTTCAAAGGAAGAGTGTCCATGATTTCAATTCCTTTCAACTGCAAGGAGCAATGTGCATGGGCATTTGATCTCTGAATAAAACTACTATGCCCATCTTTCTTTTGCAGATTAGGCAATGCCTCTGTGTGACCAAAGGACTTTGCCCCAGCCTATTATTCATCTAGATTCTACAGCCCAAGAACTAGTTTGTGAAGTGGAAAATGGAAATATCTTCATGGGCCACAGTGAATATAATATGGCCAACCCTAAGCACACTAAATGTATCACCTGTGATACTAGGAAAGTTAGAATACCAAGAAAAAGAGTAAACAAAGAAGACTGATTGCTTTTGCTAATAGAGGTTTGTGTGTCTCAGGCAAGAAGTATCCAGTACATAAACTGGAGTTTCCAGCACTTAAGTAGGCCATAAGGGAAAAGTTCCCCAATTAAGTCAATGGATATAAACTCACAGGAAGAACTGACAACAATCCATTGGCACATGTGCTCAAGAAAGCTAAGTTAGTTGCAACTAGGCACAGACGGTTAGCTGTTTTATCCTTATACAATTTAGAAATTCAGTATCACCATGGAAAAACTGATATTGATGCTGATGCTTTTTCCAGGAGACCATTTCATATATATCTTCAGAGAACTGGTCTGACCTATCAGAGTGAGTATGACAAGCTGTTTGTGATATAATAACAGATCAGTATCAAAATTACTAAAGCCTATGCTGGACACTGCATGCACTACTGTGCCCAAAGAGGGCTGCCTGCTAGTCCTGTCTAATCAAGCTTAAGCATAAACATTAACAAATAGTATTAAACAAACAATTTATAACACAAATTCAGCTAGATAAATCAATTCTTTAATCCAGTGATTTCTTTTTTAGTAGCACTTTCTTGATGTGAATCTTCCAAAACATGAAGGTCACAATATTCTCTTGTAAAAAAACAATACATTCCAACCCAATGCATTTTGGGTCTAAGGGACCCTTGGTGTTTACACAAAATATTGAGCTGCAAATATCGATGTACAAGAATGTTGGGTTTAAAATATCATGACATGGAAATATCAATGTCAAGAATATCGATGTCAAGAATATCGATTTGAAGGTAAGTAATATCGATTTTTAAAATATAGAAGTCATTAATATTGTTTGCAAAAATATAGTTGTTAAAAATATTGTCTTTTAATTAGTGTTATGTACTTTAGTATTTATTTTAAATGTATGTGATGTAATTTTTTTGTATAAGTGTTGTTTATGTTTTTTGAAATATGTGTTACATTTTTAGTAGTTATTACATTTAATTTAAATACATTATGTGCTTTTTAGTTCTGTAGCCGGTTGTGGGTTTATAGAGGAATAGGGTGGAAAGCAATTTAATTATAATAAATTAATGATTACTTTTTATTTAATAACATTTATTTAATTGATATTTAATTATGTTAATTGTGCTTTTTGTTTTTTTGGGTAAATTTTATATGTGGGTTGTGGGGTTTATAGAGGTAAAGGGTAGGAAGTAATATATTTTTTATTAATTAATAATTTGTTGTTAATTAATAATAACCGATTCATTGATATTTAATTATGTTAATTGAGTGATTTATATAATTGTGGGTTGTGGAGTTATAGGGGTAAAGGGTGGGAAGTAATTTATTTTTAAATAATTAATAAGTTAATTAATATTAATTAATTAATTGATAATTAATTATGCAAATGGTGTAATTTTTTAAGTGTGGGTTGTGGGGTTATAGGGGTAATTGGTGGGAAGTAATTTATCTCTAGTAGATAATTAATAGGAATTAATGAATTGATAATTAGAGTTAATAATTGAAACTCTACAGTAAATGGTACAATATTTTTACAAAATGCTATTTAGAACACAATATTTATGCAGGCTGAGAGTGACCTAGAAGGCAATATGGCTATACCAGATGGGATAGTCTGACTGGTCCATGTGTGGCTCGAGAACCTGGTAGATGGAACCGATATACCCTGGTAAAGAACTCTGGCACTTGTAACTGCATTTGTATGTAATCCTTGAACTAAGGATGTTAAGGTCATTTTCATTCCACCTCTACAGAGGATGGGCCTTACAACAATAAAAACAAGCTTTAGAAATGCAATAGGTCTCGCTTTTTTTAAGTTAGAGCTATTGACATTGTAAATGGCAATGTTTTTTACCTACCAAGGGAGGAGAGAGGGAGCAGCGGGGGGTTGACTGCCAAAATGCTCTCTTAGAGAGTGATTGGCCAAAAGTAAACCAAACAAGCAGAGCCTTTAAAAACAAGAAACAGAGTTGCACTATACACATGAATAAAAACATTATCACGAATGATGACAGTTTGCAGTGTACATTACATGCCATTCTCAAGAGAGATAAAAAAAAGTTAGAAATTGAAAAATGAACGGCTACTGAAGCTGGTTGTCAGTACGACCAGGAAAGGATGACAGAGTGAAAATGAGGAGACTGGATTGATTTGCCACAAAATAGCACCCGCGAAGCTGTCAGTGGCAGGGATCGCACTGATTTAATGTACTAAAACCACTTCCCTACTTACTTTGCGGCACTGAAGTTCAAAGCCAATGTAAACACAGACTCTATTGCCTTTCTGAGTTGCAGTCCAAGGCATGAAAGGACCGCTGTCCAAAGAAAACACACCCTACTCTGCTTACTGCATGACTCCAAAGGATGCAAAAGAAACAAGAAGAAACAAGGCACACAGATGTGGATGGTTTGGCCCCAGGGGCACCGAAGAGTGCACAAAGAACATGGGAGCCCACAAGGAGGTCCCTGCTTGTCCCCCCGGTGAAACGGTGGAGTGCACGCTCATTGTTTGCCTGCTTATATCAGTCTAAACTTGTATTTATAGGAAGATACTGATTGAGGGAGTGGGAAAAGTACTATATATCATGCATAGCTGCAAGGTTTGAGATTGCTATGTGTGGCATTTTCATAACTTAAGTGTAATTATGAGTGACATTTCAACAACTATGAGTGACACTTTCTTGCAAGCAAAATCAAGCAATGAAGACAGAAGGAAACATATAAATAAATATCAGAAATTACACCTATTTGAGCAACGTGACTGCGCAAGGAAAGGCACATTTTCATAGCATAGGAAGTCAGTGTAACAGTAGGAGATCATGACTTACACCATAGCTGCCACGTTTTCAGATTGATTATATATGACATTTCCATTGTTTCAATGGACTTATGATGAATGAAACTGAGAGTGGCATTGAAAAAGCTAAAATACAAGAAACTTCAAACTATTGAGCAGTGAGAAGGTTTAAAAATTACTTGAAACTAATGCAAAACTCCCGAAAACCGCTTTCTAAGATGACCATTATATAAAACAGTTGAGGCACCGTTGTTCATCTCAGTTAAGACAGTAAGGAACTCTGTTGCATCAGCCAGTATAGACTTGCTGTGAAAACCGCACAACAGCGCTGAAGAAGGCGTGTTTTGCATATGTCACACTGCGTCCATTTAAGCTTTCTGTCGGAATTATTTTATATCAGAAAAAATAATCAGTTTAACCCAACACACCCACCTAGCCCGATAGCCCCACAAACAGACACAAATAATTATCCCATATACTGACCTGCTGTCTCGAGACCGGGTGGCACTGGCGGCAGAACAGCAACTGAAAGGAAAGCTGCAACCTGCAACATCTGTGTCTCAGGGGCCAAATCATCATGGTCTCAGCTGTCTGCTGTACCCAGTGCACGCTAACAATACCACGTGACACGAGGGCAGTAGTTTCAGCTTCAATGAAGCTCTGGGCCGGCCCACCCGTCTAGTGCCAAATTATCTACTGACTCACTCACGGACCGGACACTACACCTACAGGCTTCACTACTCTGCAGTTCTGGGGTCAGGAGGTGTGAGCTGCAGCTCTCGGTTCTTCAGCATGTTCCTACTGCTGCACAAACTCTTTCTGCACACGGGTCAGTACACAGAATTATTGCACACACTGTAACCGCTCCTGATGCGCAGTATCATCTCACTGCACAGGAGTGACCCGTGCAGTGCAATTAAATATAGCACGTCTATCTAATGCGATTTCGTAGTACACATGCACTTTGCAGCTGCATGCTCTCTAATTGGACCGCGCACCGGGGCAACGTTACTGCATGCACTCGGACTCCTGCTGCACCCAAGTGCTGCACCCTCCACACCAAGCCTAGGGCTCTTGGTGCAATGCACTGATCCTGTAGGCTGGTGCCCCCGCCTCGCTGGAGACGGGGCTGCCCCTCTTAGCGTCAGCAGCCAAGGGGAGAGTTAGCGAGCCCGGGCCAGCAGGACATTAAAATTAATAAACCCCACCTCCATTAAAAGAAGTGAAAAGAAGCCCAAGACAAGCATACGGCGATGTTAATAAAGGCGCACAGTGAGAACTGTTTGATGCTATCATAGGTGGGAGGGGTGTACTTTAGAGGCAATGCAAAAAAAGAAACATAAAGGCGCTGTAAATAAATAATTAAAGGCGAACGATGAGCCTGCTCCATGCAGTTTCGGAGGTGAGAAGAGTGTGCTTTGCAGAAAAGCCTGTTGCCTGAAGTGAAAATATAATGTGCTCCTCCGGCAGTGTTAAGCATTGCTCTATAGGGGCTTGTCCTCTGATTGTGTTTTTTTCCTGTGGGGAGTAAGTTGTGTCATGACTGGATAGCAAGTATTTTAAGTTGAACGGGAGTACTTGTGGCAGCCTTTGAAGATGGTAAGAGGGCCGGGTGGAAACGTTTCGTTGGAGGTTTGTGGAGATGGGGGTCAATGCAAGCTGCGCCGGTGGGAGGGGGAGAAGCGGAACACATGGGTCTGTGTAGGGAATTCAAGAGACGGAATGGCCACCTCGAGTTTAGTTTTGTGTTTGTGTCTGCTTTCGATGTGGTGCTGCAGCACCCATATACTGCCAGCGTTCACGCCGTGGCGGATGTTGGTCCCTGGAAGTGGAAAGTAGATATCGATGAATAACAAAAGGAGCACACCTTGCTGTTCATGAAAATTCTGACGTCGCTGTTGTGAACCTGGCCCTGTGAATGGCTGCACTAGCGCTCCGCCAACACAGTCCGACCCTTTTCCACCCCAAAAATTACTTAAATGCCACAAAAAAACAACCTAAACAGTAGCATTTCAGGCCACGCAAAAAAATTAACACCATGAAGCCCAGGATACAAGAACGGTGTGTCCGCAAGTGGCCATTGTCAAAGCAGGAGGCGGGGGGGGGGGTTAGCATTGCGGTCTGGAGGTGGCATACGGAATTGGTATTGAAAAAAATGATGGTATTGAAAAAAATGATCCACAGAAAAAAACGCACAATCGGCACAATTCTGTGATGCAATGCTGCCGCTCTGGTTATAAAGGCTAAAATAACTGCCCAGCGTATAATCCCACAGAGGAGAGTCTCCAGTTGCAGATGCAGGGGGTGATCTCCAAAATAAATAAACAAATGCGGCGTGAGAAACAGATGGCACACTGCACGCAATTAAAACAAGTGCGAGCGGAGCGGACGAAAACTGTAGCTAGGCACCGCTGCTTCGGGACTACACGGAAGTTACCATAGGATCAACAGCCAACAGAAAGCAAGATAAGTACAGCAATGCCACAAGTAAACCAATCGCAAGCGGAAAAACAAATTACACGGAGTTTCAGCCAACATACAGATTACTTTATGTCTCTCTGAGACAGCGCATGTGCATGCGCTGCCAAGGCGAGACCTAAAAACGGCTTTAGTCGTTTTTTACTGGCAGGATATGTAAAACGGAAGTACACATGGCCTGCCATAGGGGTGACAAAAGTATTAATGAAAAAGAAGGTGTAAGCCTGGCAAAAGAGTTATTTTGCTATGTTGAAATGGCAGTTTAAAACTACACACCACACACAGGCTGTAGTGGCTGGACTGAGACATGTTTTAAAAACCTAATATAGTGGCACAATGAGTGTGATTGCCCACTAGTAGTATTTCATTTACAGGCCCTGGATACATGTAGTACCATTTACTAGGGACGTACAAGCAAATTAAATTTGTCAATTAGGTGTAGTCCACTTTTATGCCAACAAAAATGAGTTCAGCAAAATCAGATGGTAAAGGTAAAAAGTTTGAGGGAATACCACTGTTAGAATTGGGGGTCTCTAGTTGGCACAGGTAGGTACTTGTGACAAATAGGGACCCTCGCCTCTAGTCAGGGTAGGGGGTACACTCCTAAAATAACCCCTGCTCACCCCCTTGGTAGCTTGGCACGAGCAGACAGGCTTATCTCAGGAGGCAGTGTGTTAAGCATTTGTGAACACATACAGTAATCCAGTGACAACACTACAGATGGACACCACACAAGTTTTATATCAAAAATAAGTATTCTTTATATAGATTTAACACAAGACCATAAACGACAAAAATCCACAATACTGTACTTAAAATGGTAGGTTTAGCTTAGTTCTCTTCAGTTCTTAAAATGCGACACTTTGAGTCAATGTACCTTACGATGCGTCACGCTTCTACAACGAAAGTGTTGCAGAGATGGAGATGCGGCAAAGATCCGGTGCAAAGAAATAAAGACGTCAAGTTCTTCCTGATGCAGCACGCTTCTCCGATGTTGCGAGAAGTCTCGACTCGATGCGTCAGCTGCAGCGGCGACACCCTTGTTCCTTGATGCGACGACAGCGGCTTTGGCGGCGACACTCTTCTCCGACGTTGCGAGACGCTTCTGCTCAATGCGACAACTGCAGCGGCGACACCCTTGTTCCGTGATGCGACGGCAGCAGCTCCGATGGCGGCACGCTTCTCTGTGGATGCGAGGCGCTTCTCTCGATGTGGTGCAATGCGACAGCTACAGCGGCGACATCTACGATGCGACGGCAGCGGCTGCGACGGCGACACGCTTCTCCCTCTTGAGTCGCGCTTCCAGCTCCTTGCGACTCGCAGTCCCTTCAGAAGGCCCAAAACAGCAGCAGGCACTTCCAAAGGATTCTTGGGGAGCTGGTGGTTGAAGTCTGTTGTCCCTGAGACTTCAGCAGGAAGAGGCTCGGTCTCCTCCTCCATCCCAGCATCTGTCGCTAAGAGCATGCCCACTTGGGACCTCTCCAAGTGGGGCTTCAGGCGGTTGACATGCAGGACCCTCAAGGGGTTCCTGGGAGACCGCAAGTCCACCAAGTAGGTAACCAGACTTTTGCGCTCTACAACCTCAAAGGGTCCGGTCCACTTATCCTGGAGCGCGCAGGGGCTCCACTGGGGCCATGACCCACACTTTCTGACCAGGCTGAAGCTCTACCAGAGTGGCATTCTGGTCGTACCACCGCTTCATTTCCTCCTGGCTGGCTTCCAGATTCGGCTCAACAAATTGCCTGAAACGCCTAGTTTGGTTCCTAAAGGCCAGCATGTAACTGTATACATCCTGGGGAGGTTTCCTGGGAGATTTCTCCCAGCCTTCTTTGACCAAACTTAGAGGTCCTCTCACGGGGTTTCCATAGAGAAGCTCAAAGGGGCTGAACCCTAGAGATTTCTGTGGCACCTCACGGTAAGCAAAGAGCAGGCATGGTAAGAGGACGTCCCACTTACGCCTCAAAGGTTCCTCAAGACCCATAATCATGCCTTTGAGGGTTCGGTTGAACCTTTCAACCAACCCATTTCCTTGGGGGTGGTAAGGAGTGGTAAACTTGTAGGTTACCCCACACTCCTGCCACAGAGACTTCATATATTTGGAAATGAAGTTGGTCCCCGGTCAGACACTACCTCGTGAGGGAATCCCACTCTGGAGAAAATTCCCATCAGTGCTCGTCCCACCACGGGGGCCGTCACTGTCCTCAGAGGTATGGCTTCCGGGTACCGGGTGGCATGGTCCACCAAGACCAGGATGAACCTGTTGCCCATGGCTGTCTTGGGGTCCAGTGGCCCCACAATGTCAATACCCACCCGTTCAAAGGGGGTGCTGACTACGGGGAATGGCTGGAGAGGAGCCTTGCGCTTCCTCCCACTCTTTCCACTTGCCTGGCAAGTCTGACATGTCCTGCAGTGAGTGTCTGAACTCCTGCGCATTTGGGGCCAATAAAAGTGGGTGACAAGCCTCTCAAAGGTCTTGTCCTGCCCCAAATGTCCTGCCAATGGAACATCATGAGCCAGCCCCAGTAGGAAGGCTCTGAAGCACTGGGGTACCACCAGCACACGGGCTGACCCAGGCTCAGCAACCTTAGGCTCACTATACAGGAGACCATTCTCCCAATAGACCCAATGTGACCCAGACTGAACACATGTTGCCTGGTCTGCAGCCTGTTGCCGCAGACCCACAAGAGAAGGGCATTCTTTCTGCTCCCTGCAGAATTCTTCCCTGGAGGGTCCTCCTTCTTGCTGCCAATGGGTCAGCTCAGGCAGGTCCCCCAGTTCAGCTACCTGTTCCCCTGTAGGCTCCAGGGCATCCCCCTCAAGGTCTGCCTCCTCCTGGACCGTGGGAACTTCAGGGGCCAGTTTCCTGCACCCCCTGCCTCTTCTCGTGACGGCAGGTACCTGGGCCTCCCTCTCAGGCTCCAGGTCCTCTTGGGCACCTTTACTTGCTGCCATGGACCGGGTGGTCACACACGCCCAGTCAGGCAAACCCAACATCTCTAAATGAGCACTTCGCTCCACCTTCGCCCAAGGTGAGCTCTCCAAGTCGTTCCCTAACAAACAGTCAACAGGCATGGCGAGCCTCACAGCTACCTGAAGAGTACCAGAGACCCCCACTCCAAAGGGAACCTGAGCCACCTTGCAGTGACTCTCTGTGTTGTCAGCGGCAACAACTGGATAGAATGCATGGGGGACAACCTGCTCTTGAGACACCAGGTGACACTTGACAGCTGTCACACTGGCTCCTGTATCTCTAAGAGCCTCCACCCTATGGCCATTGATGGTCACCCACTGCCTGTATTTCTTAGGGTTATCAGGCAGCTGGGTCTTGGGGACCACCTCACAGTCTCCTAATGAGACAAGGGACATCTCTGCGGGACCCCACCCATCTTGGGCACCCATCTCCTCACCCAGGGCTACACTAGCCATCTGCCGGGGGGCTGCACCAGGGGGTGCTGTCTTTCCAAACTGGGGGCATCTGGGATCATTCGCTATATGACCCAGGTCCCCACATTTGTAGCATCTCAGGGGTCCCCTTTGAACAGGTGGACCTGTCGGGCCCATGAGGGTTTCTGGGGGGGGGAGGCTGGGAACCTTTCCCTTGGGTCCCCTGGGGACTACTTTGGGGCCTTCTTTGGAACTCCCTCTGTTTACCCTTGTCCCCCACTCTTCTGCTGGGGACCCTGCCCACCCTTGGCTGAGTCTCCCACGTGACCCTTGTGGACCCTGGTACTGACCCAGCGGTCCGCCTCCTCAACAAGCTTCCTAGGGATAGTCAGCCTGCTATCTATCAGGTGCTGGCGTAGCTCTGGAAAACAGTTACTTGACAAGTGCTCCCATGCAATCAAATCAAGGAGCCCCTGAAAATCATCAACTTTGCTACCCTTCACCCAACCATCCAATGCTCTGCAGAAAAAAGTGACATATTCAACCCAGGTACTGTTCTCTATCTTCTTGCAACCCCTGAACCTCTGCCTATACAATTCAGGAGTTAAACCATACCTAGACATTAAAGCATCCTTCATGTGGCGATATGAATTATGGACATCAGAAGGCAAATCTAACAGTGTGTCCCGCCCTTCACTAAGGAACCGTCCCCACAACCCTGCTCCCCAATCCTTCTCAGGGACCCGGTGGGAAGACATGGCTACCTCATAGGCCTTGAACCACTGCCCAATGTCATCATTTAAAAAAAATTCCCTGACCACATCCTTAGGACTATACACTCTAGATTCCACAGGCATTGACGGTGTGCTGCCACCAGAGGGAGTAATTTCTAAGCTCCTAGCTTTCAAATCCAACTCCCTCAAACTTCTATCATGCTCAAGCTGCATCTTCTTTTCTTCCAGGGCCATTTTCCTAATCTCCAATTGCCCACTCATTTTGGCCAGCTCCAACTCATGCATCCTATTTCTCTCCCTGTCCTCCAGCTCTTCTGGGGACAGGCCTTTGGCAGAAACACTGCTACCTGCTAGGGAAGGTGCTTTCCTTTCCTCTGGACCCAAGGGTCCTTCCAGCTGCACATCTGCATGAGTATCCCCTTCCTCAATCTCAGGGGTTTTCCTTGCTTCTAACCAGGCCCTCAGCGCCTTATAGAACTCATCCCTCTTGGTGAGCCCGGTAATTGCAACATTAAATCTTTTGCAGAAGTGCTTCAGCTGCTTCGCATTGTAGCATTCTAGTTTCTCCTCTTCCCAATCAAAATCAACAGATGCTATGGATGCTGGTTTCATGATGGCTGAACTTGGCAAAAATGGAACGTCCTAGAAAAAAAATCTACCAAAAGTATGTGGTCGCGTTTTGGTCTGCACTCACTAGTAGTGTTCACCAATCACTGTACATGAGTCACAAATGCAAGTCCAGAATCCTCACCGCTGCCCACCAATGTTAGAATTGGGGGTCTCTAGTTGGCACAGGTAGGTACTTGTGACAAATAGGGACCCTCGCCTCTAGTCAGGGTAGGGGGATACAATCCTAAAATAACCCCTGCTCACCCCCTTGGTAGCTTGGCATGAGCAGACAGGCTTATCTCAGAGGCAGTGTGTTAAGCATTTGTGAACACATACAGTAATCCAGTGACAACACTACAGATGGACACCACACAAGTTTTATATCAAAAATAAGTATTCTTTATATAGATTTAACACAAGACCATAAACGACAAAAATCCACAATACTGTACTTAAAATGGTAGGTTTAGCTTAGTTCTCTTCAGTTCTTAAAATGCGACACTTTGAGTCAATGTACCTTACGATGCGTCACGCTTCTACAACGAAAGTGTTGCAGAGATGGAGATGCGGCAAAGATCCGGTGCAAAGAAATAAAGACGTCAAGTTCTTCCTGATGCGGCACGCTTCTCCGATGTTGCGAGAAGTCTCGACTCGATGCGTCAGCTGCAGCGGCGACACCCTTGTTCCGTGATGCGACGACAGCGGCTTTGGCGGCGACACTCTTCTCCGACGTTGCGAGACGCTTCTGCTCAATGCGACAACTGCAGCGGTGACACCCTTGTTCCGTGATGCGACGGCAGCAGCTCCGATGGCGGCACGCTTCTCTGTGGATGCGAGGCGCTTCTCTCGATGCGGTGCAATGCGACAGCTACAGCGGCGACATCTACGATGCGACGGCAGCAGCTGCGACGGCGACACGCTTCTCCCTCTTGAGTGTCGCGCTTCCAGCTCCTTGCGACTCGCAGTCCCTTCAGAAGGCCCAAAACAGCAGCAGGCACTTCCAAAGGATTCTTGGGGAGCTGGTGGTTGAAGTCTGTTGTCCCTGAGACTTCAGCAGGAAGAGGCTCGGTCTCCTCCTCCATCCCAGCATCTGTCGCTAAGAGCATGCCCACTTGGGACCTCTCCAAGTGGGGCTTCAGGCGGTTGACATGCAGGACCCTCAAGGGGTTCCTGGGAGACCGCAAGTCCACCAAGTAGGTAACCGGACTTTTGCGCTCTACAACCTCAAAGGGTCCGGTCCACTTATCCTGGAGCGTGCAGGGCTCCACTGGGGCCATGACCCACACTTTCTGACCAGGCTGAAGGTCTACCAGAGTGGCATTCTGGTCGTACCACTGCTTCATTTCCTCCTGGCTGGCTTCCAGATTCGGCTCAACGAGTTGCCTGAAACGCCTAGTTTGGTTCCTAAAGGCCAGCATGTAACTGTATACATCCTGGGGAGGTTTCCTGGGAGATTTCTCCCAGCCTTCTTTGACCAAACTTAGAGGTCCTCTCACGGGGTTTCCATAGAGAAGCTCAAAGGGGCTGAACCCTAGAGATTTCTGTGGCACCTCACGGTAAGCAAAGAGCAGGCATGGTAAGAGGACGTCCCACTTACGCCTCATAGGTTCCTCAAGACCCATAATCATGCCTTTGAGGGTTCGGTTGAACCTTTCAACCAACCCATTTCCTTGGGGGTGGTAAGGAGTGGTAAACTTGTAGGTTACCCCACACTCCTGCCACAGGGACTTCATATATTTGGAAATGAAGTTGGTCCCCCGGTCAGACACTACCTCGTGAGGGAATCCCACTCTGGAGAAAATTCCCATCAGTGCTCGTCCCACAACGGGGGCCGTCACTGTCCTCAGAGGTATGGCTTCCGGGTGCAGGTGGCATGGTCCACCAAGACCAGGATGAACCTGTTGCCCATGGCTGTCTTGGGGTCCAGTGGCCCCACAATGTCAATACCCACCCGTTCAAAGGGGGTGCTGACTACGGGGAATGGCTGGAGAGGAGCCTTGCGCTTCCTCCCACTCTTTCCACTTGCCTGGCAAGTCTGACATGTCCTGCAGTGAGTGTCTGAACTCCTGCGCATTTGGGGCCAATAAAAGTGGGTGACAAGCCTCTCAAAGGTCTTGTCCTGCCCCAAATGTCCTGCCAATGGAACATCATGAGCCAGCCCCAGTAGGAAGGCTCTGAAGCACTGGGGTACCACCAGCACACGGGCTGACCCAGGCTCAGCAACCTTAGGCTCACTATACAGGAGACCATTCTCCCAATAGACCCAATGTGACCCAGACTGATCACCTGTTGCCTGGTCTGCAGCCTGTTGCCGCAGACCCACAAGAGAAGGGCATTCTTTCTGCTCCCTGCAGAATTCTTCCCTGGAGGGTCCTCCTTCTTGCTGCCAATGGGTCAGCTCAGGCAGGTCCCCCAGTTCAGCTACCTGTTCCCCTGTAGGCTCCAGGGCATCCCCCTCAAGGTCTGCCTCCTCCTGGACCGTGGGAACTCGGGGGCCAGTTTCCTGCACCCCCTGCCTCTTCTCGTGACGGCAGGTACCTGGGCCTCCCTCTCCAGGCTCCAGGTCCTCTTGGGCACCTTTACTTGCTGCCATGGACCGGGTGGTCACACACGCCCAGTCAGGCAAACCCAACATCTCTAAATGAGCACTTCGCTCCACCTTCGCCCAAGGTGAGCTCTCCAAGTCGTTCCCTAACAAACAGTCAACAGGCATGGCGAGGCCTCACAGCTACCTGAAGAGTACCAGAGACCCCCACTCCAAGGGAACCTGAGCCACCTTGCAGTGACTCTCTGTGTTGTCAGCGGCAACAACTGGATAGAATGCATGGGGGACAACCTGCTCTTGAGACACCAGGTGACACTTGACAGCTGTCACACTGGCTCCTGTATCTCTAAGAGCCTCCACCCTATGGCCATTGATGGTCACCCACTGCCTGTATTTCTTAGGGTTATCAGGCAGCTGGGTCTTGGGGACCACCTCACAGTCTCCTAATGAGACAAGGGACATCTCTGCGGGACCCCACCCATCTTGGGCACCCATCTCCTCACCCAGGGCTACACTAGCCATCTGCCGGGGGGCTGCACCAGGGGGTGCTGTCTTTCCAAACTGGGGGCACCTGGGATCATTCGCTATATGACCCAGGTCCCCACATTTGTAGCATCTCAGGGGTCCCCTTTGAACAGGTGGACCTGTCGGGCCCATGAGGGTTTCTGGGGGGGAGGCTGGGAACCTTTCCCTTGGGTCCCCTGGGGACTACTTTGGGGCCTTCTTTGGAACTCCCTCTGTTTACCCTTGTCCCCCACTCTTCTGCTGGGGACCCTGCCCACCCTTGGCTGAGTCTCCCACGTGACCCTTGTGGACCCTGGTACTGACCCAGCGGTCCGCCTCCTCAGCAAGCTTCCTAGGGATAGTCAGCCTGCTATCTATCAGGTGCTGGCGTAGCTCTGGAAAACAGTTACTTGACAAGTGCTCCCATGCAATCAAATCAAGGAGCCCCTGAAAATCATCAACTTTGCTACCCTTCACCCAACCATCCAATGCTCTGCAGAAAAAAGTGACATATTCAACCCAGGTACTGTTCTCTATCTTCTTGCAACCCCTGAACCTCTGCCTATACAATTCAGGAGTTAAACCATACCTAGACATTAAAGCATCCTTCATGTGGCGATATGAATTATGGACATCAGAAGGCAAATCTAACAGTGTGTCCCGCCCTTCACTAAGGAACCGTCCCCACAACCCTGCTCCCCAATCCTTCTCAGGGACCCGGTGGGAAGACATGGCTACCTCATAGGCCTTGAACCACTGCCCAATGTCATCATTTAAAAAAAAATTCCCTGACCACATCCTTAGGAATATACACTCTAGATTCCACAGGCATTGACGGTGTGCTGCCACCAGAGGGAGTAATTTCTAAGCTCCTAGCTTTCAAATCCAACTCCCTCAAACTTCTATCATGCTCAAGCTGCATCTTCTTTTCTTCCAGGGCCATTTTCCTAATCTCCAATTGCCCACTCATTTTGGCCAGCTCCAACTCATGCATCCTATTTCTCTCCCTGTCCTCCAGCTCTTCTGGGGACAGGCCTTTAGCTAGAAACACTGCTACCTGCTAGGGAAGGTGCTTTCCTTTCCTCTGGACCCAAGGGTCCTTCCAGCTGCACACATCTGCATGATTATCCCCTTCCTCAATCTCAGGGGTTTTCCTTGCTTCTACCCAGGCCCTCAGCGCCTTATAGAACTCATCCCTCTTGGTGAGCCCGGTAATTGCAACATTAAATCTTTTGCAGAAGTGCTTCAGCTGCTTCGCATTGTAGCATTCTAGTTTCTCCTCTTCCCAATCAAAATCCACAGATGCTATGGATGCTGGTTTCATGATGGCTGAACTTGGCAAAAATGGAACGTCCTAGAAAAAAAATCTACCAAAAGTATGTGGTCGCGTTTTGGTCTGCACTCACTAGTAGTGTTCACCAATCACTGTACATGAGTCACAAATGCAAGTCCAGAATCCTCACCGCTGCCCACCAATGTTAGAATTGGGGGTCTCTAGTTGGCACAGGTAGGTACTTGTGACAAATAGGGACCCTCGCCTCTAGTCAGGGTAGGGGGATACACTCCTAAAATAACCCCTGCTCACCCCCTTGGTAGCTTGGCATGAGCAGACAGGCTTATCTCAGCGGCAGTGTGTTAAGCATTTGTGAACACATACAGTAATCCAGTGACAACACTACAGATGGACACCACACAAGTTTTATATCAAAAATAAGTATTCTTTATATAGATTTAACACAAGACCATAAACGACAAAAATCCACAATACTGTACTTAAAATGGTAGGTTTAGCTTAGTTCTCTTCAGTTCTTAAAATGCGACACTTTGAGTCAATGTACCTTACGATGCGTCACGCTTCTACAACGAAAGTGTTGCAGAGATGGAGATGCGGCAAAGATCCGGTGCAAAGAAATAAAGACGTCAAGTTCTTCCTGATGCGGCACGCTTCTCCGATGTTGCGAGAAGTCTCAACTCGATCCGTCAGCTGCAGCGGCGACACCCTTGTTCCATGATGCGACGACAGCGGCTTTGGCGGCGACACTCTTCTCCGACGTTGCGAGACGCTTCCGCTCGATGCGACAACTGCAGCGCCGACACCCTTGTTCCGTGATGCGATGACAGCAGCTCCGACGGTGGCACGCTTCTCCGTGGATGCGAGGCGCTTCTCTCGATGCGGTGCAATGCAACAGCTACAGCGGCGACATCTACGATGTGACGGCAACGGCTGCGACGGCGACACGCTTCTTCCTCGTTGCGAGACTCTTCTCTTGATGCGGTGCAATGCGACAGCTACAGCGGCGACATCTACGATGTGACAGCAGCGGCTGCGACGGCGACATGCTTCTTCGGGGTTGCGGGACGTTTCTCGAGATGCGGTGCAATGCGACAGCTACAGCGGCGTCATCTCCGTGATGCGACGGCAGTGGCTGCGACGGCGACACGCTTCTCCCTCTTGAGTCGCGCTTCCAGCTCCTTGCGACACGCAGTGCCTTCAGAAGGCCCAAAACAGCAGCAGGCACTGCCAAAGGATTCTTGGGGAGCTGGTGGTTGAAGTCTGTTGTCCCTGAGACTTCAGCAGGAGGCAAGCTCTTTTCTCAAGCCCTTGGAGATCCTTCACAAGTTGAATAAAAGTGCACACAAAGTCCTTTCTCCTTCCTTTGGCAGTCAGGCAACCACTGCAGGCAGATCCCTCTAGCTTAGGGATAGTCTTCTCCTCAGTTTCTTCTTGGTTCCGCTCCTCGGCAAAGGTTTCTTCTTGTTTCCCAAAGTGATCTAATTTCCTAGGGGTCTGGGTCCCCTTTTTATACACAGTTTCTCTTTGTTCTCTGAAGGCAGAGAGGCCTTTGCCTAGTCCAAAACCAGTTCTGGTCAGTCCTGGAGCACTTTGGTTTTCTGACTCCTTCTTTCCTTTCAGAATGTGGGGCAGAGTGCTCAGCCACCCTGCAGGAGGTGGAGCCAGCATTGTGGAAGGCAGGCACAGCCCTATTCAGACCCAGGTGCAACTCCTCCCTCCACTCTGGATGCAGATCTTTCTATTCAGCCCTGTGCTGACTCACCCTGTCTCCTGTAGCCACCCCCAGCCCCTGTCACTCAATCTCCAGACAAGGAATACACAACCTAGCAGAGGCAGGCTTGGAAGTTTAGGCAAGAAAATACCCACTTTCTAAAAGTGGTATTTTCAAACACAGAATGTTAAAACCAACTTCACTAAAAGATGTATTTTATCATTCTGAGTTCAGGCATACTAAATTCGTTTTTCTACCATGTTCCCTGGGTCAGTTCTGACTATAAGGTGTAATAGTCAGTCTGCCCATTCTGGCCTATGGGGAGCAGGTAGCCTTGCAATAGTGAAAAATGAAAATGGCTGTAATTCACTATTAGGACATGCCACACACACCAGGGCATGTCCTACCTTATACTTACAATGCACCCTGCCCTAGGGCCTACTTTAGGGGTGACCAACATGCAGTAAAGGGAAGGTTTAGGGACTGGTAAGTGGGTGTACTCACCAAGTCGACATGGCAGCCCTAGGCTGCACACAGGCTCTGCAATGGCAGGCCTGAGGCACATTTACAAGCCGCTTCTGTGGGTGGCACAACCAGTGCTGCAAGCCCACCAGCGGCATTGGATTTACAAGCCCTGGGCACACTCAGTGCACTGTACTAGGGACTGACAAGTAAACCAATCATCCAATCATGGAGTCACTAATCCATCACACAATTTATCATAGGGAGCACTTGCACTGTGGCACTGAATAGCAGTGGCACAGTGCCCAAAGCATCTAACACCAGCAAAAACAGATCAATAACATAGGAGGCATCATAACAAAATGGAAGGGAGACCCACGCCAAGGATGCCAGGTCTAACAACCACACTAAGGAAGTCAGATCTAGCAGTCGCAATCTGACCTACTTCATTAACAGTGGCATGCCATAAATTGCGATTCACTGTGATTGGTGGCCATCTCTAGGATGGTGACCTACTGACCTAGATCACTATGTCTGTGATTGGTTTTTAAATAAAATAGGGTTGCGTTTGAAAGAAACTTTTACACTTTTTAAAAGTACATTTGAGAGTAGGCAGTGGTCCTCTGAATCACTTCCTACTCCCCAACAAAGTTTTTATTTTACTTTTATAAAGCGGAATGGGTTTATAGACAACCTTTTCCCTTTTGCCAATGGCTTACCATCCCATGTTGGTAGACCAGATTTTGGTCACAAAACATTAATTTATACCACAATCAGTCTGTATTTGGAAGCGAGGCCCTAAACACGTTCCTTTGAAATAGCGATTATTTATGTCCTGGTAAAACCTTTTTGAGAATTGGTAACCTGTTACCAAATCACAAAGTGGATTTAGTATATTCCAAAAAGTAATTTTGCGGCTGCAAACCCTGTGATTTAGCAGATCACTGGGATTAAGACTGCTACATGACATCATACATCTGGCCCTTAAATTCATGTTGTTGGTGGCTACTGACATACATTGTTTAAATTGTGCTTGTATGCCCAAAGAGTTATGATTCAGGTAAATCAGGAGATTTTTCAGCTTAGAAGGAAAAGGGAAAAACAAAATAATGAGTGAATGTAGCTATTATACATGTTAAAATGGGTGGGATACAGTGCAGAACTCTGGGGTGCTCCACAGGAAAGAATCTTAGAAAGGGTGTTAGAAGAGGGAATGTTTGACCTCAGTCAGCACTGTAAGCAGCGCCCTTATTTGAACATGGAAGGGTACACATAGAAGAAACTGTTGCCTCTGTTGCGCAAGGTGCCATCTACGTGGTATTTACCCCCAATCTAGGGGCATATTCTCAAGGTGCTATCGCTGAGTTAACGGCACTTTATCGCAGCCAAAGTTGCGATAAATCCATTGCCCCATTCACAAGCTGGTGTTAACAGCCCATAACACCAGTTCACCCGCGATAGCAGCTGCAAAAAACATCGCCACAGATGACCCCGGCAACTATCGCTAATGAGATGCAGAGTAGGCGTTCCCGTGCAAAAAGCCGCGACAACACCACTCTTCAACATTCTCAACGACCAGCCAGATCTGCGATAAGATCACAAAACATGCGATAAGGCACGTTAGCAGCAGGAAACTAACACCTGCTCTGACCTGGTGTAAAGTCGGATGACAAGCTGCACCATCAAAGGGAGCCCAGCCCAGAGCCACACAGGAAGAACAACAGATGCCATGGAGCCACTGAACATGCGTGCCGGACACCCGAGAGGGCCACAACACCCAACGCCACCCCCCCCCCCGGGCCCCACCCCGGACACGCACCCCCCACCTCCCCTGGACCAAGACACAGCACATCAACTGCACGAAGAAGTGAACAAATGCACCCGCCTGATGTCGCAAAATTGCAACAATCAACATACATGTGAGCACTGAAATCCTGATTCATACATACACCATTGAAAGACCAAACAAAATGTCACATTCTAATTTGTCACCAAACAACTATTTTGAAGAGCCATGGCGGGGCATCCCTGGACAATCTGTGACTCACAGCCTGCAAGACAATATCCAAGATAAGAAGGTGTGTCAGGCACTCATCAAAGGACAGGGAGAGAGAGAGAGAAAGAGAGAGAGAGAGAGAAAGAGAGAGCCTGAACAAGGAGCGCAAGGCCAATCTGGCCCTTGGCTCATGCAAACATGCCAACAGCTGCGTGTGTCTCGAAATCTGTGCACCCCGAATCACAGGCCTGGCATCAAAGTCAGCGCGAAATCCACATCACAATTAGGACATGCAAGCAGTAGTCAGACTAAAATCAGGAATGAAAGCTCCTTGTCTCAACACACAAGGCCGAAGGCCAACCAAACCCCCGACCTTGATCCTGAATGCGGCTGGCACACCCTGCGTGAGATACCATACCAGCCTCCGATGACTCCCACACCACGAACTGCGCTAATGAAACACCAACGTGTCCACACCCTACACACACTTGTCCCTGCACGACCTACACCAGCAAGGGATGCCCTTGACACATTGGTTAAAAACTACCCATACGTCCAAACGTTGCACACACATACGACTCATTGCCCAGAGCTGTGGCATATCATCCACTGAACTTCCGCCAGTCTGAGGAGTGCCGGTGCCACGAGACCAACAAACGCAATGGCAGGCATTCCCGGGCACATGCACAACCCCTGTCACGTGGAACTGTACCGTGCACGAGTGCTGCATCTGTTGGTATCCCTGCCAATGGCAGTGTTGCGAATCAGTTTCCGTCTGAGTTTCCGTCTTGCCTACGTCACCTGCGTCCAGCCCTGGTTCCACTGTCGATCATGCACATTCGAGTGGCCCATGGACGTCTGCCTATCCAACGCAACAGTAGCTGAATTGGATTATGACCTGACAGTGCGCCCCCTGTTGGCCCACAAACAGGAGTGTCACCTGGATAGCCGTGCATGGGATGCACTGATCCTTGGCGTATGTGCTGGCAGGTGCGCATGGGAGATTGCACAACTCCTCGTGTGCAGTGACCACATCGAGGCGCTCCCCTATTGGGCTGTGTTGCGGATTGGGGAAACGGCGTGGACTGAGCACATCTGCCCGGACCAGTTAATGGATTGGCTCACCCTGGTGTTCCTTGAACCCGACAATGACGTACTATTGGAACACATTGCACATGAAGCTGCGCTGGCATTCATGGACGAGTAACTACGTTCCTGCAGCCACATCGGATTGTCACCCACAGCACAGGTCCCAACACCTTGTTGCATCGTGGGGAATGCTCACATATTCCACCACAACAGAGGACATGTCTGCCTTTGTCTGGACTCTGAATGTATGTGCGTGGAGCTATGCGTGTGTACACACACCTGTGCAAGGTGATGCAGTTCCATGGTCGGAGCAGCACAGCGTCGTTTGGCAACGTTACCAATTCGGACACACTGCTGGGGGGAGAGTACACACATGGCAAAGTAGCACGACATGTGAACTTGTCGGACCCTTTCACCTGATCACTGTCAGCAGCGCAGACAGTTGGCGCAGTCGGGTGGCAGAGCACTATGCAGACCCCATGGGCTGTGAGTCGTGCCCCCTCACACGGGGCAATGGGCCGTTGCCAAACAACACATGACTCATCCAGCAAGGCAAGGTGGGCTGAGACCGTTGCCATCCGTGATGATTGGTGTTAATTTTTGCCTCCCCATTTCCTGCACCTCAACATGTTCCCATGCTGCGTGTAAGTGTCTTAAGCATGTCCCTGCCTGTTGTGGCCGTTGCCTTGTCCGTACTGACACGCACATGCCAATAAAGTCTACGCAACACCACTGGTGTCTAACTGTGATGAGTGTTGATTAGATTGACCACTCGTGTGCCACAATGAGCATCGTCCCTACACAGGGAGGAACTGACTGACGCATGTACAATGGGGGTGGGTCCCTTTTGACAGCTCCACCTCTGTGAGCCAGACATTGTTTTGGGATAGTTGCTGGCCGACCTGTGCACTTACGTGTCTTCAGCAATGTGAGTAAGGTGTCCAACCTCTGACCATGTTGAGCAATGTTATAAATCATAACAGAATGTGTCCACACAGATGTGTGTGAGTAGGTATGCGACGTGAAGTTCTGTTGTCACATGTGATGTAGGACACCACTTCTGGCCTGCTACCAATTTGGTCATTCCTACACACAGCCCTATTCAATACATGGACTTGTGCCTACATTGGGGGGTTGTGAGATTGTTGTTAATGTGCAATGGGGACACAGCTAGTACTCACCTTCACAGTCATCCAATTGGCCATGTGTCTCAGGGATAAACATGCGCATTGATGTCATTTACCAGGGTGTACCTTCTTGTGCAATCATTGTCCCTACATCCAGCCATACTTCCATACGTGAGTGAACATAGTCATGACACAACTGTATGATTTTGAATGTTTTATTCACATTCTGGTGAATGACGGAGAGGGAGCTGTACATGGCCATCCAAGGCCACATAACATGGAAGCCCAGTGGTGGGCCAACCAGAGTCCTTTGGGGATTGAAAAGTGATTTGGAAGAGGGGGAGTGCAGTCCACAGCAGGATTGCTGTGTAATTGTCAAGCAGTGGAGATATGGCAGTCCGTGTCGGGGTCTGGGTGAATGTCGCAGTGTTCCTGGGGTCAGTGGAAGGTGTTGTCCCAGGGCATGATGCATAGGGCAGAGCCAGGCAGGGACAGGCCATATGGAGGTGATGGATGCTACTGCCTCCTTCCTCACACAGTAATTACCATCCACATCTTACTCCTCTGATACTTCTTCTGTGTCGGGTGTGTCCGGTGTGTGTGGCGGTGTAATGGCTGCATCACTGTGCCACTGACACATCAGGGTGCGAAGGTGATGGGACTGCATCACTGTGTGCCACTGACACATCAGGTGTCGGAGATGTGTGTGTTGAGGTTTCTGCAGCAGTCATCTGGAACAGGCTCAGTGGCAGCAATGTCAAGATGAGGATCTGCAAGGCATGGAAGATCGCAGCTACATCTCGCTGGTGGTCTGCAGTGGCAGCCATACTTCCAGCCTGCATCAGCTCCATGGTCTCCATTGTCCTCCGCATCTGTGCCAACTCTGTGCTGTCATCGCTGGAGCCTGTCTGCCTAGACAGTTCTTGTATCCGAGTAATGGACCCAGCGATGTCAGACAAGGATTGTTGGTGAGCATGGTGCGGACAGTGGGCATCCGTTAGGGACTGTCGGTGCTCCCTGATGGGACTCAGGCACCCACGTATGGCATCGAGTTTGGCTGCCATGAGCTCGAAACCCAACTGCAGCTGATCTGCCATCTTCTCCTGGCACCCTAACACATGGCGTTTGAAATCCATGTGTTGGTCGTGGGGGTCCTGGGAGGCAGCCGTGGTGGTGTGTGCTTCCTGCTGTGTGGTCTGTGCAGGGTGTGGGCTCACCGCGATGCAGCTGGGCTGCCCTGCTCCTGGAGGTGGGGTGCGGAGGTTGTCCACGAGCTCTTGGAGTGTGTCTGGGCAAATGGGCAGGGTGTCCTCTTCATCATCACTGAAGAGATGTGTGGTCTGCTCTGCAGGAGGTGTTGATTGTCCCTCTGCAATGTAAAGGTGAGTTGCAGGTTAGCAGTGTGTTTCATGTATATTGACGCATTGTAGATGTTTACATTCAGACTGCATGACGATGTACATTGTGACTGGTTTGATGAAGCTGGCTATTTGATGGGAGTCAGTGGACATTTCGACTACATGATGGATGTGTGGTTGTACTCGTACATTATCATCTCACAGTGTCATGCATTGCCAGATGTGATTGGCCAGTTTCTACGCACGAGCGGCACCAGTTGTGTCCTCTGTCCTGTGGTGTAGGGGTTGCACTCTGTCCCACATTGTCGTCAATGTTGATGTACTGTGATTGCTATGTGTGTGTGCTGCATTGTTGGCGATTTGCCCCTGCAGCTCTGCATTGGCAGACCCTTATCTCTTTGAGTCGGTGTGCATTTGACTTGTGTGCTTTTCGTGTGCTGGGATGTTTGTGACTTGGGTCATTTGTGCTACTGGAGATATTTGGTACTTTTGTGCATTGTTTGTCTGCAGATGTGTTTTTGACGTCATGGGTCGTAGGTGCACGTGGATGTGTCAGAGTGTGACCTGCTCCTTTACGGATGTGGGTCCACCTCAGCCACCTCAGTGTCGTCTCGTGCACCATGTCATGTATTGTGACTTCAGCCATGGTATCTGTCATGCAGTGTCACTTGCATTGTCAGTGTGGCTCACAGAGCCACTGCTTTTCTGGATTCAGCACATGTGCATGGGTAGGTTGTGGCATTGGTGATATGGAGGGGGCCCATTTGTGCACATTGTGGACGGGGCCTACTTGGTGTTTCTATGTGTGCTGCAGTGTGCCAAGGGTATCAGGGACATGTTCCACACTCATTGTGGAGTGTGCAGTGTGCTGCACATGATTGTGCATGTGTGCCATTGTGCCCATCTGCCCCCGTCCCCCCAGTCCCTGGTCGTTACTCACCCTGATGCTGTTGGGTCAGGTCATATCGGGCTGTGTCCAGACCCCCAACTCCTTGCACCGTCTTCACACTGATGACTGTGGCCACCATTTGGTAAACAGACATAATATCGAATTGTAAATATCGAATTGCCAAAATATCGAGTTGTAAATATAGAATGGACAGAATATCGAATTTGCCAAAATATAGTTGTTAAGAATATCGAAATTCGGATCACTGACAGAATATCTAATACAAGAATATCGACCTACAACAATATCGAAGTAAGAAATATAGAATGACAAAATATCGAGCAGTCATAATATAGTTGTTAAAAATATCAATTTTTTTTATAGTGTTTTAAGTGTTAGTATATGTGTTAAAAGTATGTATTATTTTTGTAATGTATGTTTTAATTTTTATAAAGTAATGAATTTTATGTTATTTAATTTTTTTGTGTAATTTAATTCTGTAGCGGGTTGTGGGTTTATAGGGAATAGGGTGGGAAGTAATTTAATTATAGTAAATTAAATATTAATTTTTAGGAATTATTAATTATATTTATTTAATTTAATTGTGCGTTTTAGTTTTGCAGTGGGTTGTGGGTTTATAGGGGAATAGGGTGGGAAGTAATTTAAATTAAATTAAGTAATTATTAAATTTTATTTATTGGTATTGATAAATAATTCATTGTTAATTAATTATTAATTGGTAATTAATTTTTATTAATTGGTAATTAATTTTTATTAATTGGTAATTAATTTTTATCAATTTTTTAATTGATAATTATATAAATTGTATTAATTTATTATTTAGAGCGGGTTGTGGGTTTATAGGGAATAGGGTGGGAAGTAATTTAATTGTAAATCAGTAATTATTTATTATTATTTATTGGTATTAAGTATTAATTTATTGTTAATTAATTCTTATTTGGTAATTAAATTTTATTAATTGGTAATTAATTTTTATTAATTGGTAATTAATTTTTTATAATTGGTAACTAATTTTTACTAATTGGTAATTAAATTTTATTAATTGGTAATTAATTTTTAATAATTGGTAATTAATTTTTAATAATTGGTAATTAATTTTTATTAATTGGTAATTAATTTTTAAGAAATAATATTTATTGGTATTTAGAATTAATTATTAAATATTTTGTAATTGGTAAGTCATTTTAATTAATTTGTTATTGGTATTGATAATTATTTTATTTTTATTAAAATATTAAATCATTATTTTCCCTACTGTTGCACTCTTTGGAGTGGGAATAGTAATTTTACCCCTACGCTATCCAACGCTTTCCCTACTGTTGCACTCACTGGAGTGGGAATAGTAATTTTACCCCTACGCTATCAACGCTTTCCCTACTGTTGCACTCTCTGGAGTGGGAATAGTAATTTTTACCCTCCCGCTATCCAACGCTTTCCCTACTGTTGCACTCACTGGAGTGGGAATAGTAATTTTTACCCCTACGCTATCCAACGTTTTCCCTACTGTTGCACTCACTGGAGTGGGAATAGTAATTTTTACCCCTACGCTATCAACGCTTTCCCTACTGTTGCACTCTCTGGAGTGGGAATAGTAATTTTACCCTCCCGCTATCCAATGCTTTCCCTACTGTTGCACTCACTGGAGTGGGAATAGTAATTTTTACCCTCCCGCTATCCAATGCTTTCCCTACTGTTGCACTCACTGGAGTGGGAATAGTAATTTTTACCCTCCCGCTATCCAACGCTTTCCCTACTGTTGCACTCACTGGAGTGGGAATAGTAATTTTTACCCTCCCGCTATCCAACGCTTTCCCTACTGTTGCACTCTCTGGAGTGGGAATAGTAATTTTTACCCTCCCGCTATCCAACGTTTTCCCTACTGTTGCACTCTCTGAAGTGGGAATAGTAATTTATACCCCTACGCTATCCAACGTTTTCTCTACTGTTGCACTCTCTGGAGTGGGAATAGTAATTTTTACCCTCCCGCTATCCAACGCTTTCCCTACTGTTGCACTCACTGGAGTGGGAATAGTAATTTTTACCCTCCTGCTATCCAATGCTTTCCCTACTGTTGCACTCACTGGAGTGGTAATAGTCAATTTTACCCTCCCGTTATCCTACGCTAAAAATATTGAATATTTTTTATAAATATTACGTTAATATATATATGTATTAAAAAATAAAAATGTATGTTTATTTTTTTTTACTTAAATTAATTATTTATTAATTTTAAAGTTATTTAAGTATTTTTAAGTATGTTTTAGTTAATTATATATATTATTTCATTAATTTTACATTACTTTTAAGATATTTAAAAAATTCGATATTTTGACTAACTATATTTTTTACAACTATATTTTGGATTCGATATTTTTGTACTTACCTGTTTGTAGATAGGCATTCGATATTTTGTCATTCTATATTTTTACTTCGATATTGTTGTAGGTCGATATTCTTGTATTCGATATTCTGTCAGTGATCCCACCATTTCCTTCAGCTCATCCAGCTCCTCCTGTGGCGCAGGACTCCCACCTCCAGTCGCTTTTGCTGCCTTCATGTTGGCAGCGGGTTTCTGTTTGGTTTGGCTGTGCACTTCATGCCAGCGCCTCTTGACCTCCTCCATTGACCTCCTCGACACTCCAACTGCATTCACTTTGGTGATGATGGACTGCCATATTTCCGTTTGTGTTGCCAATGACGCAGTGGAGGTGGCGAACAGTTGTTGGTAGTGTTCTGTCACCTCCGTGACGGTGATCCGGTCTTCCTGCGGACTGAACCCAGTCTTCCTCTTCCTCTTCCTCTTCCTCTTCTCCTTGCACTCCCCCGGACACGGGGTTCCATGCTGGTCCTCCGTGGGGCTTGTGGAGTTCGGCTTGTCCTCTGCACTCAGTCCGGGTGCATCCATGGTGCTACGCTGTTTGGATTTTTTGTTTTTTTACTTTTATAGTGCATTTTAACGCATGATGCGTGGGTATTGCAGGCCTGTCGCTGGTTTTCGCTGATTTTGGTATCGCGCTTTGTGGCTTCGCAACTTTTTGGGCTTTTGTGTTTTGCATTTTTTGTTTGTCGCGTTGGTTTTTACGTGGTCATTTGGCGGGTTATCATGCTGCTATCGCATGGTGCCGCGGGGTTGGGAATTGGACGTTAGAACAGTGTTATTTTCTCGCGATGGACTGCAATATGCAAAGTTGCATTAAGTTAAGCTAATTTTGCGATGGTTATCAAACGTTCTTGAGAATATGCCCCCTAGTAAGGGCTACAAAAAATGAAGATCATGGTTTACTTGTTTTTTAATACACCAGGCGATGGCTAAGAAGTTCTGCCCTACTGTATGTGATCTGGAGACAGGGCCTTTGAGCAGGAAGTAGGGATTCCTGCGCTGCACCCAGCTGGATTATTAACAGACACAGATGGGCTTGCCTTTGGCATACCATTGGCACTCTTTTGGCATGGTTAGTCGTGCAACAGCCTTAAAAAGTTGAAGCCTCGTGTTGGAGGAGTGCTGATGCCTTTTGCAGAAAAAGGGAAGGGAAGTAAAGATTAAATTTGTTCCCAGCGAAGCCTGGTAGCAAGAAGAACGATAAATGAATGAAATTTAAATGAAAAAAGGGCAATTAAACAAAACAAAGGAAAACAACAAAGCACTCAGACACACAATCAATTAAAAGAATGAATAATTAAATAAAAGTATCCTCGGTCCAAACCACCAATTACCATGGAAAATAAAATACAAGCAAGTAGTGGTACAAGGGGTGCCTCAATCTGTTGCTTTTTAATGGCTATTGAGACCTTTGTATGTGCCAATCAAGTACAGTAGGGGATCTGCAGCAATCACCACGCACTTCTCCCTTCCTCTGTGGCAGGGTACACGGCTCTGCTCCTGAAGTAGTTGTTGGGCCGTGGAGGTGGTTCAGAGCCGAACTCTGGAAAATATGAGCATTCTTCTTCTGACTGGGCCACACCCTGATGACATATAACATCACATTAAACAGTAGAGTACCTCCATTATTACATCTTAAAAACAGATTATATTGTTGGCATATGAACTTTGATTAAAAATAACAGGTATCTAAAGGTCATTGGATTTAGCTCAAAAGTAAAAAACAATACATGATAACACAAGTTGCGGAGAGAATAATAAGATATAAATTTATTCCAATATATAATCCCAACACAGCCAATTTCCAATGGCCCGTACCTTGGAAAACTCACTGAAAGAGTTTTGATCTTCATCTGAAGTT
The DNA here is from genome assembly GCA_963921515.1 of Calotriton arnoldi. Taxonomy (NCBI): domain Eukaryota; kingdom Metazoa; phylum Chordata; class Amphibia; order Caudata; family Salamandridae; genus Calotriton; species Calotriton arnoldi. The sequence goes on along the minus strand of CAWUFW010017158.1, from coordinate 199,894 downwards.
ATATGAAGACCACAGTCAAAAGAAATCGAGTTCCAACTCTTTTACTCCTGGACCTGTCATCCACCCTCAACCCAGTCCTACAATCCACACTACTGCAGAAGCCAAATAATTTCAGCATTTAAGGCTCCATCCTTGACGGACTCTCCTCCTACCTCTCTGACAGATCCAGTATCGTCTTGCTCCTGCCATATTCTTCAACTCATTTAGACATCAACGGTGGCATCCCGAAAGGCTCTGACATCCCTCCACTTCTCTGCAAAGCATACCTCAGTCATTTACATTACCTCATAAACTTTTTCATTGGAACCTGTTACAACTATGCACTGGACACCCAGATCATCATCAAGCTCGAAAATCTAGCAGACATAGACTGCTGTGATCTTGACCAATACCCTTGAGCTTTGGGCCAATGGATACTGGTTACCTACCTTGTACTTACCTCATCAAAATCGGATACCCTTACCTGTATAAGCTGGGTACCTAGGGCCTGATTCACAGAACTAACTTACGTCAAAATCCTAAACTTACAACATTTTTGGTATTCACAGAATGCACTTACACATTTGGGTATTCACAGAATGAACTTACACATTTGGGTATTCACAGATTGAACTTACACATATGGGTATTCACAGAATGAACTTACACATATGGGTATTCACAGAATGAACTTACACATATGGGTATTCACAGAATGAACTTACACATCCTAACTTTATGTCCGCACTCGGGCCGGAATTTCCGGCCCTCTGGCGGAGATTCCGGCACAAGAGCGGACTCTCCGCATCCGGCCCGGAATCTCCGTCTCCGGTCCGGAATCTCCGCCTCCGGCCCGGAATCTCCGCTCCCGGGCCGGAATCTCCGCTCCCGGGCCGGAATCTCCCCATATCGGCCGTTTGAGCATTACCTCAATGCCATACACCTGTCCAACTGCCTACCATCCCCCATGATGAATCATCTGACACACTGCAGCCAATCCCAGCCCTGCTGCACATATGAAAGCAGAGCAGACACACAGAAACACTTTCAACATGTCGCTGAATGTATTTGTTGCTTTGCCCCTTGCCATGCAGCAAGAAGACTTGAGGAGGAGGATGAGGAGAGAGAGGATCTTCAGACAGAGGATCAACATATTTGCGATGTCCACTGAAGAAGTAAGGGCCAGATACCGCTTCCCTCCAGAAGTCATCTTGGAGATGGTATGTGATTGGGAGGAGGAACTTGACTCACATACTTGCTGCTCCCATGCAATCCCAGCCTATCTGAAGGTCCTTTCTGCCCTCCATTTTTTCGCTACGGGGTCATTCCAAAGGGTCACCAGTGATGTTGTGGGCATCTCCCAGGCTAGCCAGTCCCGGTGCCTGCATCAGATACTGCGCTGCATCAATTCTAGAGCCCACCTTCACATACGAATGCCCCATACACTGGCCAGCAGACAAAGGGCAGCTAGGGAATTTTTGGCATCTCCGGCTTCCCACGTGTGCTGGGTGCAATTGACTGTACCCATGTGGCCCTTCAGCCACCCCGCCACATTGCACACATATACTGCAACAGACACCGATGGTATTCCATCAATGTGCAGGCTGTCTGTGATGCCAGTGGGAGATTCTCAGATGTGCATGCAGCGTTTCCAGGCAGTACCCATGACAGCTTCGTATTCCGTATGTCACCTCTTGCCCGGCGGTTGGCTGCGGGAGAATATGGCAACATGTGGTTACTGGGTAAGTACCAAGTACTAAAAAAGAGTGATGTGTGCGTATGAAAGGGCTCAGTTACAATACCCTTGCGCTGCCAGTACGTCACTGTATCACATATGAAAAGTGACGCACTTGTGGCACAAGGGGCCTGTCAAGAAGCCCAGTAATGAATGAATGCCACCTCATATCAACAACCATTCTACAATAAGAATCACCAAGCCACATACACGGTCACAACAGACACTGCATGTACTAAGTAAAGATCATGTTCTGTTCAAATTTCATTTGGCAATGTAACCTATTGCCCTATCTTCCCTCCTTAGGTGATGCTGGCTATGCACTCTCCCCTCAACTCCTCACACCGTACAGACATCCAACCACTGTACCTCAGCGTAGGTACAATCGGGCACACATACGAACCCGAGCCATCATAGAGCGCACTTTTGGTCTGTTGAAGTCGCGTTTCAGATGTCTCAGCCGTACAGGGGTGTGCTGACGTACTCCCCTGAAGTTGTGTGCAAGATCATTATGGCCTGTTGTGTCTTGCACAATATTGCTTTAACACATGGCTTACAGATACCTCTTGAACCTCGGCTAGCTCTGAATCCGGGCAACCGGGCCATTGCACATAACCGAGGTCAGGGTATGCAAGTCCGTGATCAGCTGGTTGCCACGTTTTTCACGTGAGCAACCTGATGTGTCATGGACAAAATGTGGTTTGCTGTCTGTTGTCAATGATGAAAAATGGATATTTACCACTCTGTCCAAAAAATCCATCCTGAGACAACTTTGCAAACCACACTAACTGTATGTCAGCCACAACTGTTGACATGAGTCAAAAGATTGACCGTGCTTCAGGTCATGTGCCAATGTCAGCAATCAGTGTAGTGGATTTCCCAAGGAGTCTATTGACTCTGAGGATGAGATGTACATGTTCGGAGAGACCCTCCTGTACCTTTTGACAATGGGAGTCTGTATGTAAAAAGTGCATGACTATAGGATTTTTGCTAGTTGGCCCCCAAATGATTAGCATACACCAATTATGTTGGTCCCACAACGTGAGTGATGATGTTGTGGCTGAATATACCACCATGTGTCTGGGAAGTACAGCACTGCTACCCCCTAATACACTGCAACACAACAGACAACTCTTGTGTTGATCACTAAATATGGACTACATGTACCATAATGCAAAGCATTTGAGAAGTAAACTGGGGTGTGATGTTGTGCCAGCCCCCTCCCCCCCCTTGTCCCAGCCCAAATCTCATTACATGGTCTGTTCTCCCTTTTGTTACATGTGTAAGAATTAATCTTACACAGTCATTACATTGTTATCTGCTACAGAATAATAGGATGGCAGTGGATTTGTTCTGTGGTTGTGGATGACTCAGAATGAACACAAAATGGCTGACAACTACTTCCTGTGATGTATTTCCTGTCTCCTACTTCCTGACTGTAATTTCCTAAATGAAATTTGGGTTCTGGGTAGTTTTCGGAGTTTACGGCCCGAAAACGCAATTTCCGCATGCGCAGCGTACTCTGCGCATGCGCAGCGTAATCTGCGATAGCGTAGCGTACCCTGCGCATGCGCAGAGTACTTTGCGCTAGCGTAGCGTACTCTGCGCATGCGCAGAGTACTTTGCGATAGCGTAGCGTACTCTGCGCATGCGGAAAGTCCGTTTTCGGGCCGTAAACTCCGAAACTTTACCAGAAGCCTAATTTTCATATAGGAAATCACAGACAGGAAGTGGGGGACAGGAAATACATCACAAGAAGTTGATGACAGACATTTAGTGTTCATTCTGAGTCATCCTCTCTCACCGATAAGATCCTGTGACATCCTGCTGCTCTCATCAACCTCATTTCCCCCAAAATGGCTGAGGGTTATGAAGAGAAAGCACCCCCTTTCAGTGAAAGGGAATTGGACATGCTATCTGAGGGGGTTATAGAGAAATATCCTCAGCTATATGGGGGGCCAGAGGAACAGCTGAGCAATGCAGCGCGGACCAGATTGTGGGCCAGAATTGGTGAGCGCTGCAGTACAGTGGGCGTGCACACCAGGAACGCGAGGGCATGCCGCAAGCGCTGGGAGGACCTGAAACGCTGGGCCCGGATCAAGGCTGAAGAGCTACTGGGCCAGTCTTCCCAGCACCATGTGCATCGTCCTCGCCTCTCGCCACTGTACAGGAGGGTCCTGCGTGCAGCTCTTCCGACCCTCCATGCTCAGCTGGAGGAGCAAGAGCAGCAGAGACATGGTAAGTGCATTATAGGCTAAATGTGTCTGGAAGTATGATGCAAGTGCAGACAGAGCTGTACCATTCTGAGTCCCATGCCTCCAGTCTCCTAATCTGTGTGTATGCAGCACTCATCATGCAGCGAAAAGCTCAATGTAGCCCATTTTCTGGACTTGGCTGAGTGCATCCTGGGACTTGTGGTGTCATCATGACAATTGGGGATTTGAGACACACATTTGCATTACTGATGAAAGTTCCACTGCCAGCACCACTAACTGTGAAACAAGGGAATCATGACTGATGTGTGCATTGGATGATGTATGGTACAGACACTGTCCAGTGTGTGTTTGTGAGGCCAATGGGGATTGTATGCTGTGACTTACATTGCTGTTGCTGAGTTTGGGTTCTGATAGAGACAGATCATCATGTGCCATTGAGTCAAGACAGACTTTGAGAGCCTTGCCACACTCATAAGTGTTGCAAATCTAGACAAGTGTGTCCACAGACACACGTCGTACCCCCAGGAGCTTGAATGCCATTTCCCATGTACAGGTCGCTGTAACAACGAGCCACTACTGTTCATCAGTGCACAGCACTACCTGCTCAACCTCCAAAGGCAATATGTGGCAGTGAATTGTCAGCTTGTGAGAGAGGATATCAAAGGCTCAGACTCACAACTTAACAAACATATTTGCCCCAACCCTAAATGGATGTGTTACCCCCAATCGGCCTTACTGTTGTCCCATCCAATACTACACAGCAGATAACATATGTCCAGACGTGAAAGTGCAGACACTCCATATCACAGGCTTTTTCCAATTTCATCTGGACTCTCTCTGAGCTCCTTTAGTGGACAGTGTTGTAGAACCTGCACATGTCGCAGTGACAGGACACACAGGTCACAACAATGCCATAACTGAGGGTTGGCAGTACAGACGTGCTAACCACCAATGATCTTGTGAGGTGTCCATGTCAGACTCAAATCAGGAGATGTCAGTGAACATGCACGTAATTTAAGTTTGTAAACACACACAACTCGATAGTGTGATCAGAGGAGAACAAAGTCTGACCTTGGCTCATCTTGATATGTGTTTGAAGTTGATTTTATTGTACAGTTAATTAACACCTTTACAATCATGCATCACATCATTTGGCATTTTCTATGACTTAAAACAGATCAGTATCAAAACAACATAAAATGTCAATAATATGTGGCCCACAAGTGATGTAAAACAGCTGAAAAAGAAAAATATAAAGTGAAGTGCAGAGTGCAAGGCAGCAGTTGTTGCCTCTGCTTGATTCTTGTTAAAGTCAATAGTGTTCTACTTGTCTAACGGCAAACAAGGAATACTGGTCACTTGCTTGCTGAGGTTTTACTGTGTAGTAAAGCGATGTACGCGTAGGGCCATGGGCTGCTTGGGGGAGCTGAGAGCTGGGCGGCTATGGCTGTGAACTTGCTATGGAGAGAGACAAGGGAGCAGTGCATGCTTTAAAAGGCAGCGTAGGTTGCCTGGCTACGTTGGTCTAGTGCCAGGCAGCGAGTTAGAGTGGAGGGGTGGAGATGGATAAGTTGCTTCGTGCAGATAGAAAGTGGAAAGTGCTAGGCATCTGCAATGTGTTGTTGAGGGACGTCAGTTTTCAGCTTAACTAGCAGCAGAGTAAAGTGCTGAGTGCTGGATGAGTGCTGAGAATACTGTTTTCCAGATATCTCACAGTAGGGTAGGAAACAGTGCGTTAATTGGAGATTGTTGGATAATAAATGCTATGATATATACAAGGACTTACAGTAGGATAATGGGACTTTGGGTGTTGGAGGAGGGTGATTTGAGCATCATAAAAGGGAGTTGAAGAGGGCTTTCTGCCTGGTGCAAAACCCTGAAAGTGCATGGTGTGCCAGTCTTTGACATTAATCAAGGTTCCCATTTGCTGCGCCTGCTCAGTTCTTTAAGATGCGTGAAGTACCAATCTTGACATGCTAAAATTCCCCTATAGGGCAGCAGCACAGGCAGTGACTAATAACAATTCCTTCAAAGAACCATAGTCCGTTCAGCTGTAGTGCAGTCTGCTAACTGGATGGCCTGCCTTTTTATGGTAGTTACTGCATCGGATAGGTATTTTACCAGCCGGCAGGTTAGTTGAACATCCTCGCCAGGAAAGGATGCTAACACTGCTTGTCTGCAAGTTCTAATGGATGTCGTATTGAAGAGGGGTCTTAGCAAGATCCGTCATTCCCCTTTTAGGGCCTTGCAAATAGTCAGCAGGTGCACTATATCCTCCTTCCCCTCCCCGCAGAGTCTGCAGATTGCTGGCATCTGTGGGCGTAGCCAGGGCGGCATGTGATATGCAGATGGTAGTATGACTAGGCGGAATCTCAGGAATTTCTCTTATGTTGCACTGGAAAAGCTGGTAAGAAGATAGGCTTGCGGTGCTGCCTTGCTGTAAGTCTGCAAGGTGACCCAGCCATGAGCGCGCTCTGTCAGGGCAGCGTTGTCCTGTATGAGTGATTCTTATGTGATCACATCATTTACTATTTTTTGTTAAGCTGAGGATGGTCGCTGGTAGCTACCAAAGTTCCTGCAGTCCAAGTTGGTTAAGTGAGTTGTCCAAGTAGCGTTGGGCTGGACATGCCACCTTACTGTTCAGTTCTTCACACAGATGCATGTTTAGTGTGTCAGGTGGACCCCTTTTGAATCTGATCCAACTTTTGATGAACGGCCCTTTGCTGGCAAGCTCTTGCCTTTGTATCCCGAGCTCCAGACTTCATTGTGTGGGGGATGTGTATCCTGGTAGGCCAAAATTGCATTTGAATTGCTCTTGTTATTGTACGATCCAGATGTTCAGTTTCTCTCCATCGCATAGCTTCGCTTACATAACTGATTGATGGTATAAGTTTTGCCTGATTCACTTTGCTTAAGGGGAGAAGATTTGGACCAGAGATATTAATCTTGAGGTTTCTTAGTGCCACAGCGGTCATTACGCTTGATATGTGTCTTAACCTGATGTGTACACCAACTACATAATGATTTGTCTCACATTTCAGTGGACTCAGCTGGCCAAGAGGACCGGGTTCGGAGCAGGACATCTGTGGTGCGCCGGCGGCTACGACCTCTTTCCAGTACTGAGGAAGAGGACGATGAGGCGGGACCCTCAACATCAGCAGGCATGGGGATTGCGCCCACCCAGACTGACCATGAGGACAACTCTGGTGCCACAGACCGGGTGGAGGCTGAGGACAGTGAAGGGGGGTGATGAACTGGACACCTCTGGCCAGGCTGGGGTGGAGAGCCACTCACCCATGGACCATGCCGAACATATTTATTCTGAGGTGTCCACAGGGCAGGCCACTATGCAACCTGGTCCTGCCTTCAGCCCCTCCCCAACTCCTGAGGCCCCCATTCGATGGGGGCCTCCAGCTGCATCCTCTGCAATCTGTCCCCCTCATCATAGCTGCCAGGTCGACACCCACATTGACTCTGAACCTGAGGCACCACACCCCCCACGTGCGACCCAAAACCCTCCCTCTGTTGTTCCGTCTGCGGCTGTACCAGAGGACTTGATATGGGCATGTGAGGGTCAGCCAGACATGTCCTCTCGCATCTTGCTGCAACTGTGTCTAGAGGTGCGCATGATGCGAGAGGAAATATTACGCGCTCTGGCCACCCTCACTGCCGGTTTCACTTCCCTGAGTGCAGTCATGTCTTCTGTTGTGTCCCAACTCTCCTCCCACACCACCGTCAATGTCTCCCCCTGTCCGTTGCCCCACACTCTTTCTCCCCCTACTCCTCATGTATCCCGACCCCGTGTGGTGCCTGTCCATGCACCGGCCAGCCCGGAGCAGGCATGTGATTCACAGGATCTGGACATTGTGGTCCTAGAGGATGACCAGAAGGACAATTGAACAGTTTGACAGACACTCTGTTTTTGGACAATGATTTACTTTTCCCCTTGTAAATAGACTGGTTTCCCTGACGTGTTATATTTATGTTGCTCCATCCTAATCCAAGTTCCCTTCTCCTACTGCAGTAAGGACATCATTTGTTTTCCTTTCTCCCTTCCAGACGGACTGTTGTTTTATTTCTATCCTTACATATTTGTTCTTTAAACCCTTATTTTTATTCATACATTGTCTATCTTGTTTTGCTTCATTGTGAATGTCTTGTACAAACAATGCCAAGGTATTTGGGTACTCATCTGCTCTGCACATGAGGGCTTGCTGCAATGATGGGGTTCAACTTGCAGATGTGTCACACACACACACACATACATCCTCTCATCTCTACGCCAACTCACTTGGTGAACATTAGTCTATCAGGACATGATACACAACAGAGATTTTACTTGGGATCTGATATTATTTTATTTAAACATATTCACACTGGACAACAAGTTCCTGGGATGTGGTCACTGGGGATTGTGCTTTTGACTTCGCAATTTCCGGGGTGATGATCGCTGTGAGGGATTAAGTCTGGGTTGACGCCGAGGTGCAGGTTGGTCTCCGGCATGTGCCTGTACAGGGTGAAGTCCATGTGCAGGGGCGGATTGTGTCTGTACACTTGGTGTATGTGCATGGACAGGGTGTTGTTGTGCAGGTGGTGGTAGTGCCTGTTCAGGGGGTGGTGGTGGATGTGCATGTGGGGGGGGCTGGATGGGGGGCGGTGGTGGATGTGTACCCATGCTTTGGTCCTGTGCAGTTTGTGGTACAGGTGTGTGGGTGTGATGTGATGTAGGCATATGTGATGGCTCCCCTCCCTGCGTTGCCCGTGAAGGTAGACTTTGGAACACTTTCATCATGCCGTCCATCATCTTCATGGCCAAGGCATGGTGTCTTAAACTCTCTTCCCTTTGGAAAGATATCATGTCTCTGATATTCTTGGACATGTCTTGCCAAGTTCTATCCAACCTATCCAAAACATGGGTCTGTCGGTCCACCACCTGAGGGAATTGGCGCAGGGCCTCAGACATGTCTGACAGGGTGGCCCCTATGGCACGTATGTCCTGCCTCACATCTGCCTGCTGTTGGAAGAAGTCCTGCTGCCACTGGCCACCACGGACATGTGCAGGCCCTCCATGCAGGGCCCGGCCATGGATGAGTCCACCAGGTCCAAGAGCAGGGGGGATGTTGGCATGTGGAAGCCTGTGGACATGTGAATGGTGCCCAGGGGATGCCTGCACCACAGCAGGGTTGGTAATTCCCGCATATGGCGAAGATAATGCCTGGGATACACTGTCTGGGGAGGAGTGTGTAGGGTAACCACCATGTCTGTCCCGGATGTGAGGGCTGTGAGGGAGTGAGGTCTGTGTTGGGGCGGGGCTGAACTGTGGCTGGTTATCTCTATGCTGGGGACAGGCAACCTTTTTCATTGCACGAGGCTGACACACTTTGCTGGGGGAGGGTGTGAGACCTTGCTAAATGTAGGCGATCGGTGCAAATTACTGTCCATGGCATCAGATTCTCCATCCCCTGAGTGGATGCGCAGACACTCGCTATCGTCCGATACTTCATCCTCCTCAGGTAGTTCCTCCTCCTCCTCCTCCTCTTGCACATGACTTGCAGCTGACATCACTGCCTGGAGGAGCAGTGGATTCTCACCTCTAATTGCCCGTCGCCCAACACTGGTGGAAGGTCCTTCCTCCTCATCGTCATCATCACCTGGAACACAGAGGTAGCAACAGGATAAGTATTTGACCGAGTATGAGATATCGTGAAACACAAGGGTTGGTTCTACTGTACTTTGCATCGACAGATGATGCACATGTGACCTGGTTTTGGTACCCCTACAAGTGACAGCTCACACAATGGCATTGAGGTGTGAAACGTAGATGTACACTCAAAAAGCACACTTACCAGCTCCATCCACAACTTTGTGTCCTTTTCTGCTCCCCCTGTTGTAGGTTTTGTTGACAAAGTGGTCCCCGATCCAGCAGCTGTAGTGGGAAGTGACACCAATGTCAATCATCTGCATTACCAATTTACAAAGAGGCACATGTGACACTTATGATATGGATGGAACTTTGTTAACTACAACTGCAGGTTATCTGCCGAAGGGGATTTTCAGCTTTGTCATGGTTTACATAGGGTAACACTTCACACCACATTTACCTGATGTACATGTGCGAGCGGGTTTCACTGCTGCAGCCAGGATGTCATGCATTCCCCGGGATGATGTTGTACGCTGCACTGGCGTCATTCTCTCCAAAGCTGTGTTGAGACATACATATCCATATTTCAGTACACCAGATAATAGCTATGAGCTAACATGTATATGTCATTGTCAATGACCACTGATAGGATATTCCTGGACAATGTGCAGCATGTTTACCTCATGGACTTTACATGTGTGCCCCTGCTGACATGCAGCAGTTGCCAGCTGTTACATGCACACAGCACTGACATCAATGAGATGACACAACAACAGACAAACGTATATGAGAAGGTTACTGATATAGGAAGGGAGGGGAAAAATGATCTGGACGCCAGCATATTGCAATGCTTACACCTTCACCGTTAAGACTAATATGTCTCATGAGTATGATGTGTGTTGACAAGTTGAAAGGAGTGTACATCCACAGGCTGAGCAGTTTCATATTTGCACATCAGTTCAAACATTGCATAGCAGAGTTCATATGTGAGATGTGCAATGATCACGTACATTTTGTGTGTCATTTGTGCTTCCCTACCAATGGATTCACAAAGCTCATTTTGGCTTGAGAGATCACACATTTGTTATGTCCAGCATTTGAGTGTCATCTGTTCCCATTATCCATTTCCTACATTATGGTTGAACTAAGCTGACAACGGATGATGTTTTGTACAGCAGACATCCTTACCTCACATACCATACACTCAATTATATAGGTGGACACAGTAGAAGAGGAGGCAAGCAGAGTGCAACAATTGATTAGGATAACACATTGTGGTTAAGTTGTGAATCTTTCATGGTTGACGCCTACACTGGATTTGGTTTTGGCCTTTCAGCCACGAGATCTTGGACTGTGACTTCCTGATGATTCACCTTGGCAGCCCATACATCCATCAAAAATGTACAGAACTGGCATCATTGCGAGCATCATCCACACCAATTTCAAAATGTTTTTGTCCTTTGGAATTCTGCTACGGAGTTATCATATCATTGATTTACAATCCAGTTGTGTCTAGTACACTTCATGTGACACTATATACTATTTTTATTTCCATTCTACACTCACTTGTCATATGTTTTGTGACATCCTTTCACTAGCCACCATGGTGTGCCCTGGTATATGTTTCAATGCCTTATGGAGGCATTTCAGGCCTGATTCACAGAACTAACTTACGTGACATACGTAAAGTTAGTATTTTTCGGTATTCACAGAATACACTTACCAATACTAACTTTATGTCCGCTCCCGGGCCGGAGATTCCGGCCCTGTGGCGGAATTTCCACCTCTGGGCCGGAATCTCCGCCTCCGGGCCGGAATCTCCGCCTCCGGGCCGGAATACCCTCATTTAGGCCGTTTGAGCATTGAAACGGCCTAAATGAGGGTATTCTGGTCCGGAGGCGGAGAATCCGGCCCAGAGGCGGAAATTGCGCCACAGGGCCGGAATCTCCGGCCCGGGAGCGGACATAAAGTTAGTATTGGTAAGTGTATTCTGTGAATACCGAACATTACTAACTTTACGTATTTCACGTAAGTTAGTTCTGTGAATCAGGCCCATTGTGATGCAGGAAAACAGTTATGTGATACACATACAACATACAGCAGATATTAGAGGCACATTCATGGGCAAGGGCATTCAGGTTCATTGTTCCTGAGTTTCCTTACCATGGCCCCGCACCTGCCTAGTGTGTGGTCCCCGACCAGATGTCACAGGCAACCTTGTAGCAGAAATCAATGTGTGTCTTGGACTCTGGGAGGACATCATTGGACCTACAATGCTAAGTGTGTTTGCAACTTTACATACCGGCTGCCACATGTGAAGCACTCAATTTGAGGCACAAAGGATGAGCACAAGCAGTGTGGGCACTACCGTTGCAGACGTGTCTACCACAAATTATAATGAGTGATCCCATATTCAACTTATTATGGCCCCACTGCCTAGTAGCAACGTCTATCAAATTGACACAACAACAGTTCCAGGCGTAAGGTCCACAATCATGTTTTGTTAATGGACCAGAAGACATACCCTACAATTATTACATCTATGACCAGCTGGTTGGACTTGACAGATTCATGTATGGAAAAGGAACTTTGTAAGTTGGACAGAGGACGCATACTCTATTACTGGTTTATGAATCTCACTTCTTGTTCATCATTGTCATATTTGTTCTCATTGGATTATTTAAATTTGGTCTACTGATATTTTTGCAATGTAGAGGTGGATACATTCAGAGTCGGTCTGGCACTCAATTCCACAATCGAGTTCCCAGTCCTGGAGCAGTTGGTGGAATACATGTGATGTTCATAACACACAATGACATGAAGAGCCTAGATATGTTATAATTTTTATTTTGCTATTCCCAGATCTATTTTGCTGAAGGTAAATGTCCTTTGAGGATTCCTATAGTTGTAAGGCTAGTTTTACCTCTCCAGTTGTCTTTGAGATGCAGACCACCATGGTCACTCCTAGGAGACTCATCCCTCCTGGCTGGCCCCTGACCCACTGGTTCTTCCACTGGGGACTCTCTCCCCCTCTCACCCCTCAATCTGGACTTCTGCACCCTCCACTTAGGAGTGGCACTGCCAGACACCAGAACTGATGGAGGCCTGCTTACAGACACTCCACGTTCTCCTGACACTAGGAGATCCCCCTCACATGGACTACTAGTACAGCTTAGGCTCCCATACCTGGTGTTCCCTTAAGGAACCATCCAGGCCCTGAGACGGAGGTTGGGCACTATCGGGACGCATCCCAGTCTCACTCCCTCTCCTCGAAGACAGGACGTGAGGCCCTACAACCCTCCCACTACAACGGGACCTAGCTGGGCTACTCTGACCCTCTTCCACCAATCTGGGCTGGAAGATACCTGAGCCACTCCTCTTAGGGTCACTCCCCAATGCCTCTTCAGAACCTCTAGTTACCACCCAGAGGTCTGCCTCCTGTGCAAGCTCCCTGGGATCAGAGAACTCACACTCCAACAGGTGTTGGCTCAACCCCAGAAAAACATTACTGAACATGTGCTCTCTGACAACCAGATTGAACAGCCCTTCACAATCATTTGCCGTGCTACCCATCACCCAATCCTCCAGTGCATCACAACACACATCCACAAACTCCCCCCAAGACTGGTGAGACAGTTTTCTACTGCCCCTGAACCTCAACCTGTACCCCTCTTCCTGGGAACTAGGCACCATACTCTGGGATCTGGGAGTGGGACTTCCTGCACTGGACTCCATATTGCTGCCACCACTGGACCCCACCCTCACTGGTGAATCCAGACAACTAAAACTGTACTCGGGGGATAATCTACCCTCCAGAGCTAGTTTCTCCCTGACGACGGCCCTCTCTGCCTCCGCCATCCTCTCCTGCGCTAAGACCCTCTCAGTCACTAGCTTTTTCTCTTCAAGGCCCAACGCCTTGAGACTCAACTCCTGGCCCAACAAGGCCTTTTCCTCCTCTAAGGCTAACTTCCTTTTCTCCAACTCCAATTTCTGAGCCTCCATATTCTCATGGCTCTCCTTCTGGAGCTTCTCTAAAGCCAGCTGATGCTCCCCTTCTTCCCTCCTATCCACCCACTCCTCTGGGGACAGAGAAAGGGATGTGGCACTCTCCCTGGCACCGGACCCAGCAAGGGACTCCCTATCTATGGGGTCCTCACTCTCTACTGGCGTCCCTGCCCTGTCATTTTCTTCCTCCTCTTCAGACTCTTCTGGCCCTATCTCCAAACCACCACTTTGGTATGCAGAGGGATAATCAGACAGGTCCCCGCCACACGCTAAGGGTTCTCCCCTAAGGAGTGCTTCATAAAGGAAAAGCTTTCTGAGGATGTTACCCACTATTGGTATCCCCCTCTCTCTGCAGAATTCCTCTAACTCCTCCCGGGTGTACTCCCAAAGGTCATCCTCATTATAGATTACTCCCATCTTGGCAGAATACACAACCACAGTGCAACACAAGAGACCTAGGCGTCTGAGCTGAAGCAGGAATACACAATTCAAAAATGACACTTTTAAGAAGAAATAAAACTCAGGAAAAATAATCCCTAAACATGTGATTTCTCTAAATGCAGAGTTTGTAGTGCAACCAGTTGTCGCTGTGGTACTGCGTAAACGCAAGTCCTATCCTCACCGCTCACAACTAATGTTAGAAATGGGATTTCTGGTTGGCTAGAGCTTGCGCCTAAGCCAGGCAGAAACCACCACTCTAGTCAGGCCAAGGGAGTTACACACTGAAGATAACCCCTGCTGACCCCCTTGGTAGCTTGGCACGAGCAGTCAGGCTTATCCCAGAGGCAATGTGTAAATCGTTTGCGCAACACACACATACAGCAGCAACACACTAGGCACACCACCAAAGAAACTCCACACAAGGTTATATGAAAATAGCCTTTGTATTATCCAAAACACATTAGAATCATAATCACACATTTACACTGTGCCAACTGGCACTAGCCAATATTTACAGGGGATTATATACAGGACAGGGCCAATCGGGCCACTGTCAGAACCTTTAGAACGCACTAGTAGCACACATAAAACACAACCAGTGACTACTGGTAAAATATTGTACTTGGCAATATCTCTAGCAACATAAACGCATTATGACTGCATCACATTAGGCATCAAACTCATATGCATAATCACATTACGCAACCTCTGTAGGCATAAACACACTATGCAATAGGCATCATAAGCATAAACATTATGCAATAACTCACAATTAGGAGGGCACCTTAGTGACACTCCCCAGGTGCATACATCTCCTTAGGGCCTTGCGCCCTATCACCACCATAAAGCTGAACCCAGGCCAACTGCCCTTTCTAGGGGGCCCAATGCCCTTTGTCCATAATGTCAGGGCTTGTACTGGGGCCTTCCACTGGCCCTTTTGCTGCCAATGCAGCCAAAACCACGGTGGCCAATGCACTGGGGCAGGGGGTATGTATCTCACTCCCTCCTTGTTCCTCCAGAAAGGCTAGTTTTTCCTCTCCAGTTGCCTTTGAGATGCAGACACTATGTTTCGCCCTCTGTTCTCTGCTGCCTATGTATGCATTTTGACCATCTCCTGCCACGTTTGACTTACCAGTTAGTGAGGGTGGTCTGCGTTGCTCTGGATGATGTCTCCTCCCAGAAGATGCTGGGACCTCTGCTACTGTGGCTGTCTGTACTGTAGCTGAATGTGTGAATGGGTGAGAAGAGATACACATCAACACATGGAAAATGTACATGTTGCACTTGTCAGACATTTCCTCGTGTCTTCTGCATGCTAACAGTATTGTGAAGTACTGCCACGGCCGGTGCAGGTAGGAGCGGTGGGGTGTTGGTGATGTAATGGCATGGCAGGGTGGGAATTAAACAATGGATTCTGGGACTGACATTTTTGAAATAAGGATTCTCTCACCTTCTGTTTTGGGATTTTGGAAGGGCCAGGGTGAGTTGTTTTTATGTTTATTTGGACTTATTTTCTCCATTCCGTTGTGTGTTGATTTGCCTCTGCACTGCACCCCCACCCCCTTGCGTTCTTGACTGACCCAGCCGTGTCTGGATTAGTGGAAGGGGCACTTTGACAATTGCTACTTAGCACTGTTCGGTATATACGGCTTCAGGCCTGGGCCTTTGTATTTCATAGTGTGTAAGATATTTGCCATTTCTAATACAAGGGATTCTGGGACTTGTGGTGCAACATACAGAGAGAAACACATGAGCCTCTGACTGACTATATTTGTATATGGAATTTGGACAACTTCCTTACTCACAATGGCATGCATACATACATTTTGTATACTTGTTCTTGTCATCCCACTTACCTGTTGCCACATTGCGGACATCACTCACAGGCAGCCCATGGAGCATGTGGGGGTGGATTGTAGTGAGGATATCCTCCTCTTGTGGGGTGAGACGGAGGCGGGATCGTGAGTGTGAGGCAGGGAGAACTCTGTTCAGCTGGATCCTGGAGTACTTCTCCTTTGCACTTAGCTTTTCATCCTGCCACTTCCTCTTTATTTCACGGACTGTGCGCACATCCTCCCCCAATGCTGTGACAGCAGTGGCTAACTGCTGCCAGAGAGCTGCTTTCTGTGTGCCACTGGTGCAGTAAGGTGGGAGACCATATAGGCGTTTGTGGTGCCTCACAACAAACTCCACAATCATGGTGGTCTCCTCAGTTGTGAAGTTCTTCTTCCTCCTCACAAAGTACATTTTGCAGTGGCGATGAACAGCAAAGCAAACAGGAACTCTCTGTGGCCAAAGCTGGGCCCTGAATGTGTGCTGCTTTTATGTGGTACTGGTTTTGCAGTTGGTCTTAATTGACTTCAGCTGGATGGTGGGGGATGGTAGGTACTTGAAATGCTGAAAAGGGAGAAATTGCTTGCTTGCCCGGCCGGAGGCGGAGATTCCGGCCCGGGAGCGGAGATTCCGGCCCGGGAGCGGAGATTCCGGCCCGGGAGCGGAGATTCCGGGCCGGAGGCGGAGATTCCGCTCTTGTGCCGGAATCTCCGCCAGAGGGCCGGAAATTCCGGCCCGAGTGCGGACATAAAGTTAGGATGTGTAAGTTCATTCTGTGAATACCCATATGTGTAAGTTCATTCTGTGAATACCCATATGTGTAAGTTCAATCTGTGAATACCCAAATGTGTAAGTTCATTCTGTGAATACCCATATGTGTAAGTTCAATCTGTGAATACCCAAATGTGTAAGTTCATTCTGTGAATACCAAAATTGTTGTAAGTTTAGGATTTTGACGTAAGTTAGTTCTGTGAATCAGGCCCCTACTGTCTATACAGGAATTAGGATGACCTCCAACATCAACGAAAGCAAGATATCTGTGAGTGATCATGGAATCCAAAGTATAAGCAGTGTTTTAAACACACTTGGTTATCACACGTACCTTCTAGCAGTACAAACTCGGAGCCATATATTCCCTCACTTATGATTCTCTCAGAAGGTCCAGGCCACAATTTCATTTGTACTGGGACACCTGGGCTACTTAAATGATTTAAACATTGGAGTCTTACTATACCTATCATGAAGTCTACAGAGGATAAATGCAGCTGCTAGCTAAACATGTGCGGCACCACCACTTCACTCCAGCCAGGCAACCTCTCCACTTTTAGACTGGGTCGTATATAGCGACTTTAACAATCTCTACTTCACTCACTTGACCAGCAATGGCATGGACCATCCTTCGTCCAACTGAAACCTCAGTGACACACTCAGAAGAGGAGCCACTGTGCAAGATTGATCTCACTCCCTTCTTTCTCTTTTCTGACAGCCAAGCTCTGAAACTCACTGTAGATAAAGATAGAGAGCATCATTTCCTCACCCTGGTGTCACATCGTTATGCCTGACTCCGGCTCTCGGAGCTAGGATCAGGTGGAAAGGAGAGGCTAGGGGAAGTGAGGAAGCGGAAGGGAGGGCGCCGACGAGGCGTGGGCAGAGAAGGGCTTGTAATTGAATAAAGAAGGTTGTGCACCTACCGAGCTGTGTTTGGTGTCCTCATTTAGTGGACACGATACTGGCGACAAATTGGGATCCTGAACCTGCCAATCCCGGTCTGGAGACACGCGCTGCAGCAGTGAGTCAGCGTGTGCCAGCTGATGCTTGTAAATGCGCTCCCAAGCGCATATAACGCTGGCTGCAAGTGGAACTGCACTGAGGAAACTGCCATCTGCCAAAATCCTGACACCGTGAGTCACTGTGTGCTGCATCATCGCGCCCAGGGTAAGCCCCTGCCTGCTTGCTTGCCTGCCTGCAGTTTATCACCAGTTTTGCCCAAAGCCTCGTGCACAATTGTCCTACTCAGCAGCCATCTTAGAGTCAGGCTATATAGCCACAGACCCTGCAAACACTACGGTGGCCATCTTAAAACCAGGCAAAGTTTACAATAATCTGCTCACTCAAAATTCCTGGCACCCTCAAGGCCCCAGAGCACCTGCTAAACCCCAGAGAGAGCCAAGAAGCCATATTTACACGGCAACATGTCAGTGGCCCCGGACACATTGCAAAACATGCAGCCAGCTCCAGTAATGCTGGGTGTATCCTTCCTACGGCCCCCAGAACCTTTGGTCCTCACGTCTGGCAGTGGCATGGGTCCAAGAGGGCAAAGCTGGCTAGAAGACTTCGAAGACTTTATGATGGGGTCGCAAGTCACCGACCCCAAACAGCAGCTCATTGCCCTGCCCAACCTGATAGGCAAAGACGTCGGGCAAGTTATTAAAGAACTATCGCCAGCCACTGCAACCTCATATCAAGACGTGAGAGAAGCACTGAACAGGAAATTCCTGCACAAACGAACTTTAGACTACGAACGGTACACCTTCAATCTGGCATCACAAGAAAAAGATGAACCAATGGGTGACTTCATCACACGGCTCAAACGGTTAGCTCGCTACTGCGAATTCGATAACTTCAACACAGAAGATGCACTTCGCCTACGGATCATAGAGGGATGTCAATCAGAGTCACTACATCGTTGCCTGCTAAAGAAACACTACTCACTCGTCGACATCG
Source organism: Calotriton arnoldi (assembly GCA_963921515.1). NCBI lineage: Eukaryota > Metazoa > Chordata > Amphibia > Caudata > Salamandridae > Calotriton > Calotriton arnoldi. Next base: position 181,320 of record CAWUFW010017158.1, on the reverse strand, counting down.
AAGAGCTGACGCGAATGAATGATCAAGCCGAAGACCACGCGAAAAAGATGGAAGCTGGAAAGACAGAAAAACGCGAACAAGCCTTCCGACTCCACTCTCAAACAGACACGCGGAGCTTATCGGATTACAAAAAACCCCCGAAGCCTGCAAGCCAAACTCGCATTGGGAACAAGACTAGCTGCAACAAGAAACAACAACTACACTACTACCGCTGCGGACTAGATTACCCTCACACGGGCCCATGTCCTGCCATGGGGCAATGTTGCCACCGCTGTGGGAAGGAGAATCACTTTGAACAAGTGTGCCAAACACCCCGTAGAGAATCTGCGCCAACAAGACGCACCCCGGGACCTTGCCATCACGTGAGAGCAGTGCGTGAGAGGCGAGACAGGTCGACCAGTTCATCGAGATCAAGCATATGGTCGTACCACACACACCGGTCCCGTCGCTCGTCATCGAGGGAATCCTCAGCTCTCACCTCCATATCTCAAGATAGCGACGAATACGTATGCATGGTAACAGACCCCGACAGGCTAAAGAAATACCCGAGACTACACAATAAAATGGGAAATCACCCAGCAAAGTTTGTCCTAGACACCGGAGCGTTGCTCAACTACATATGTGCGACAGAATACAAGAAAATGAATCCAAAACCCAAACTACAGAAAGCTGCTGTACGCGTCTTTATATGGATGTCCAAAGAACCCTTACAGTGTCTGGGACAATTCAGCACGTCTTTAACATATGAAGACAGAACAGTCCCCACACAAATTCACATCATAGAAGGACCTGAAGCAGCTGACGGTCTCCTTAGCCTACCCACGGCTGAACGCTTAAAACTAGTGGAAATCCTATACAAAGTCGAGGACTCACTGGACATTGTCAGCAAATTCCCGAAGCTATTCACAGGACTTGGCAAACTGGCACACTTCAAAGTCCGACTACACATAAATGAGCAGATATCACCCATAGCTCAGCACCACCGAAAGGTACCTTTCCACCTCCAACAAGCAGTGGATGAGGAGCTACAAGACCTGCTGAGGGCTGACATTATCGAAAGATCGACTGGACCCACACCGTGGGTATCCCCAGTAGTGGTTGTACCCAAGCGGGGAGCGGAAAACAAGGTGCGCTTGTGCGTGGACATGAGGGCCACGAATACAGCCATAGAGCGAGAAAGACACCCGGGACCGCACATCAGCGATATGATCACTCGCCTAAATGGGGCAAAAGTCTTTTCAAAATTGGATCTAAACAAGGGATACCACCAGCTTGAGCTTCATGAGAAATCCCGGTACATCACCACTTTTTCGACGCACCAAGGACTCTTCAGGTACAAATGCCTCAACTTTGGAATTTCCTCAGCTGCGGAAATATTCCAAGAGGCAGTGAGGTGAGTCATTCATCACATTCCCAATGCATTCAACTATAGCGATGATATTCTGGTGTTCGGTGACACTCTCAAGGAACACGATAAAGCTCTGGATTGAGTGTGTCACGCTCTTTTAAATGCCAATCTTACACTCAATCGGGACAAGTGTGAATTCCACAAATCGATGCTAAAATTCTATGGACATATCTTCTCCAGTGAAGGAATGCGACCTGACCCTGAAAAAGTGATGGCACTGGCTGACACGCCTTGCCCCCGTGATGTAAGTGACATACGATCCTTCCTACGCATGGCCAGCTACTGCGCCCGATACATCAAAGACTACGCCACCATTAGCTATCCCTTATGGGAACTTACAAAACAAGGACAACCATTCCGATGGTCAACCAACTGTGAACGAGCGTTCAACAAAATCAAGACTGCAGTAAGCTCTGCCATTAACCTGGCATACTTTGACCCTCGCAAGAAGACAGAAATCATGGTTGACGCGAGCCCAGTAGGACTCAGAGCCATCCTGGCTCAGTACGAAGATGAAGGAGACCAGCGACACATTGTAGCATACGCCAGCCGCAGTCTCACAGACACTGAGAAAGCATACTCCCAACCGGAGAAGGAGAGCCTGGCGGTTGTATGGGCATGCGAGCACTTTCATGTTTTTGTATATGGGAAACACTTCACGCTGATCACCGACCATCAAGCTCTTATAAACATATTCGGAAACCCCCGAGCGAAGATGCCACCAAGAATCGAGTGCTGGGGCATTCTTCTCCTGGAATACAGCTACACGATCATCCACAAGCCAGGAAAAGCGGAAAACCCATCGGATTATATCTCGAGACATCCCAAGGCCTCAACACGAACGAGGCACTCACTGGCGGAACAATACATCCACTTCGTCATCGACCAGGCAAGACCACCAGCCGTCCCGTTGGAAGCGATCACGGAAGCCATTGCTAAAGATGCCACGCTCCAGAACATCATACACCGCATTCATACAAATTCATGGAGACACCTGGAAGAAACGCCAACCAACAAAAGCGTTGATGCACAGGAACTAGTGTCCTTCCGACACGTCAAAGACAACCTCACAATCAGTGATAACGGATTACTTCTAAGAGACAGACGAATTGTCATACTGCAACAGCTACGTCAAGGAGTTGTCAACTTGGCACACGAAGGACACCGAGGTGTAGTGGCAACAAAGAAAGCACTACGGGAATGTGTCTGGTTTCCATCTCTCAATCACATGGTAGAAACCACGCTTCAAGACTGCCCTCAATGCCAACTAGTAGGGCGAGAAGAACCGCGGCCCCCGCTCCAGATGTCTGACCTCCCGGACAGCGTATGGCAACAGGTAGCCATTGATTTATTCAGGCCACTGAAGTCCGGGAAGTACATTATCGTCATCAGATCGAGTACTCCAGATTCCCCATCGCGCAACAAGTATCGTCAACATGAGCCACCACCATCATACCGATCTTGGACGAAGCATTTGCTGCATGGGGAATCCAAATGGTAGTCAAAACAGACAATGGCCTGCCATTTAATGGACACGACTTCACAGAATTTGCCAGACACCTCAACTTCAAACACCGGAAGATCACTCCCATGTGGCCTCAAGCCAACGGGATGGTAGAGAGGTTCATGGCTACAATAAAGAAGGCCATACAACAGGCCGAACTGGACCGGCGAGACATCCAACTTGCGCTCAACGAGGTGTTAAGAGCCTATCGAACTACGCCGCACAGCACCACTAACAAATGCCCAGCCACTCTGATGCTGGGAAGAACACTGCGTACCAGAATACCTGGCACAGATGCCGCTGTGCGCTCCAAATCCCAGTCCCGCGACCACAGGATGTTGGCAGAAGTTGATAAAGCAAAAAAGGCGAAGATGAAAGAATATGCGGATGGACGCCGCAACGCCAGAACATCCGACATCCAAGAAGGGGACTGGGTGCTGGTCAGGCAAGAACAGAAGTCAAATATGGACAGTCGATATCGTGACCAGCCCCTGCGAGTGACGAGCTGCAAAGGAACCATGATCATGGCCGCCTCTGAGAACAAGAGAATCACACGAAATGTGTTGCATTTCAAGAAGTGCAATCCAGCAGCCTATACTCGGGCAGCTGAGTCAGAACAAGACCCAGATGACTCGGGTCAAGAAATCGAGATCCGAGAAAGACTAGAGACACCACCAAGCTCCAGAAGGTCAAGAGAATTAACCCCTCCGCGAAGGCCTCAGAGAATCATTCGGAGACCTACACGACTCATTGAGGAACATTAACGGAGTGAACATTGGACTTTAAGAAGGGGGGAGATGTCACATCGTTATGCCTGACTCCGGCGCTTGGCGCTAGGATCAGGCAGAAAGGAGAGGCTAGGGGAAGTGAGGAAGCGGAAGGGCGGGGCGCCGACGCGGCGCGGGCAGAGAAGGGCTTGTAATTGAATAAAGAAGGTTGTGCCCCTACCGAGCTGCTTTTGGTGTCCTCATTTCGCGGACACGACACCTGGGTGCTGGGGAACCAATGCTAGACCATGCTAGGAACCATCAAAAATAGAGCAACCCTGTAACCACAAAGGATGCCTGGATATATACAAATCACAAACACAACTGCTTCAGAAGGGGAACCAGAATTTCAAATAATTCTCAATTATTCATAGAGATAAATCAAAAAATGTATTTAGAAATTTTCTATATATATACCATGCCTAAGTGCAGCAAGCTCACATCAGTGTGCTTGGATCACCTATCTAGGCCGCAAGCATTACACCATCGTCTTTCCCTACAGGCTCCTCTGCATATGCACATGCTCACAACCCACAATAAGGGATTAGCTGCACCCACAAAGATAAGTATACTCAAAATACTGACAGAATCTCTAGCTTCTCTGGGCTTCACATTATCCATATCGGGAGCAATGCTGGTACTACACTAGTTTGCGTTTTAGTGTTATTTTTTATGTGCAGCCTTTACTGCAGCACTGTTTTGTTTTCTAATAATGGGTTGCATATTGTACAGTAGACGTCTTGTTTTCTGTTTTAATTAACAGTATGACAGATGTTTGTGTGAGTGCTGTTGAGCATAAGAGTCCGGAGCCAGCCAGAGCAGATGTGCCTCTTAAATCATCAATAACATACTGCTGCTGTGTAGAAGAGAATGTTAGGCATTTGGGTATGGGCTGCCGAGGAACCTGGAGCCTGGAGTCGTAAAAGAGAAGCCCCTGAATCCAAGAGCCCAGATTTTACAGGTAAACCTTAAAGAAGATATCCCTGGGTAACTTATATTTTGACAATTACTCAGCAACGCCTCCTTTAGGCTTCTCGTGAAAGAGGTACCAGGTTCCTGAAGCCACAGATTTATTTCACTGAAGCAATATCATATCAATATAAGAGGGAGTCCTTGGGATTAATAGTTTTTCAGCTGAATTGCCATCCTTCCACCCATCAGTGAAGCACTAAAGTAAATGAGTTGTTCTTATCTGAAACAGATAAGAGATCTGCTCAGCTGTGACTAAATGCATGGTTTTGGAGGAATGTGAAAAAAAGAACACGGGCCCCAGCAAAAACCAGTTATATAGCTCATTTATCCGTAAGCCGACCAAAGTGTTATTGAATTGCAACCTGATATAGGTTTTGGTGGGCGGCATGCCGTCTACCAAGGGAGTGGAAGTAATGACCTCCGAGGTCTAGGCAGACTACCGCCCATCATATTTAAATATCTCTGCTTGCCTGGTGTAAATCTCTGTGGGGCAGATTTACAAGCCCCTTGCAACACTTTTGCGCCACCGTTGCGTCACTTTTGTGATGCAGCAGCAGCGTAAACAATGCGCCACATTGCGACACATTTACAACATGACACATCCATGGAGATGCATCACGTTGTAAAGCCCTGCACCACATTATACCTGCGTCCGGTATATTGTAGGCAGGGTGAGAGTTCCGACGCAGGAAAGCCTCGTAAAAGTGATGCAGTGAAGTCAAACCCTTACGCCTGCTTGAAGCAACGTAAGGAGTGACACAGCACGATAGGTATAGGCCTTCCTGAGCATTGCTGGAGTTGCGTCTTGCTTGCGACACGACTCCAGCAATGCGTGACCTTTGCGCCAACAGATGCGTGATGCATCTGTCAATCCTTGCACCATTGTGCGCCGCATTGTAAATGCTACGCGTCCATGGTGGCGCAAGGGTTTTTTTGCATGGTGCAAGGAAACTGACGCATCTCTGCTATAATGCAGAGATGCGTCAGTTTCTTGTAAATCTGCCCCTGTGTCTTAAGAGGAGCCTCCACCATGTTGGCTCCTCTCAAGGCACTCAAAGTTTGCTGTGCAGCCGCCATGTTTCCTGCGAAGCCAGTGGTGGCTGGTGAGGTTTGTGAGTGGTGGCTGGGCTTGGGCGGGGGGTGTCGGGTCATTTTTTCGGGAGGTTAGTCGTTATTCGCTGTGCAAATCTTATTAAGCGGAAATGGGATAAAAAGCTGCATTTTTTAGCCCAATTTTATTTTTAATAAATAGAACATAGGCCTGGCTTGTTAGACCTCCTTCTTTAGGCTGTCTAGGGCTTACCTTAGGGGTGACCTATATGTATTATAAAGGAAGGTTTGGGCCTGGCAAGAGGGATCAAAACTGCACACAGAGGCTCTGCAATAGTAGGCCTGAGACATGTTTAAAGGGCTACTTAAGTGGGTGGCACAATCAGTGCTGCATTAAATTAGACATGCCAATTGTGGATAAGCCAATGTGACCACAGTTTGGGGAGTTAGCACATGCACTTTAGCACTGGTTAGCAGCAGCAAAGTGCCCATAGTCCTAAAGCCATCAACAACGAATTCAGCAAAAAGGAGAGGAGGAAAGCAAAATGTTTGGGGTGACCCTCCAGAAAGGACCATTTCCAACAGTAATCATTTTTGCAAAGTGCTATGGGTTTGCCCACAGATTTAACTTTGTTCCTGCCACAGATACATAATAACATTACCTCTGATTTGCACATTTTTTCTGAGGATTTGGATTGCAGTACCAATAAAAAAAATTACCACTTGGCTCTATATCATAGAGCCACCATTTTCCAGTCTTAGGCTTTCCTGTGAGCTGTAGTGTTGATTCACTTCACTTGAATATATCTGTCAGAAGAACAAGATGGTAGTGGTTTGTAAATGTGAAACCCACAATTGGTGACATTGGGATATCTGATAACAGAAGGCAGGTCTCAGAAGCTGTCAGGCAGCCATCCTCAGTATGTTGCAAATATACAGTTGGAAGCCCTTCCTTATGTCAGTGTCCTCAATGCAAAACATCCTAGACTGTTGCTCCAGGTCCACATTTATCCTAAAGCAGAATTTAACACTACTCTTTCAAACATACACTCTAATTCACTTAACACGGAAAACAAACCTTAGCAATGCACTGTGTGTCTGCCCTCAACCCCACCCTGACACCGACATCCATGGGACAAGGCCCTAAACGGGCCTATATAGGTTAAAAAATGCCCGCCTGGGCCTTACCTGGGGCCAGATGTACGACCTTAAATTGCATGCGCAAACGGGTTAGCGGCCCTTTTGCGCATGCTAAAACGAATAGGGCCATGTACAATTCCTATTTAGCGAGTCGCAATTTATTTATTTCAACCTTATTTACAAGGCAGCGTTAAGCCATTTAACATGGCTTAACGCTGCCTTGTAAATAAGGCCCCCTTTCACTCTATACTTAGCGTGAAAGGGGTGGGCAGGTGGTGTTGCGGTGGACGTTTCACTGCAAAACCCATTGATTTTGATGCTGCCCCATATTTACAAGGGCAACATATATAGAAGGCAGTGCCAAAATTAAGACCAGGGAAACCTGGTCTTAACTTGGCAACGAGAGAAATGCTTTATTTGTGCTCGTTTTGCTTTTCCATGTGTGCTGCCTTGTGCAGCACATGGAAAAAGCAAACGCTTGGATTGTTTATGTTCAGGAAGGCGACCCTTCCTCCACACATACAATCTTAAAAAAAAATGACAGTTTGTAACTTCCATGTGTGCTGCAAAAAGCAGCACACATAGAAGTGACAAAACGACATTTCAAGATTGTTTATGTGCAGGAAGGGGGACCTTCCTGTACATAAACAATCTTCCTCTGCACGCAGACACCCTTGCACTATGGTGCAAGGGTGCCTGCATTGGTGCTACACTGCTAAGTGTAGTGCCAGCACAGGGGAAAACGCATGGCTGCACCATATTCTTGTAAATATGGTGCAGCCCTGCGTTTCTGAAGTGGCGGAGCGTGTCGTTAAGCCAAGTAGGCTAACGACATGCTCCGCCACTTCTCTTTTAAAAATCTCCCATTGTGTGCAGAAGTGTAAGCGTGTGTGGTCAATGCAAGACAATGCGTACCTGCTGCAGTACAAGGACCTGGCCTGTCAGTTCAGGCTGGACTGTTCCCATGAGGATCACGGTCAAGACTGATTTGCATCTGGCTTGGTCCAAACTGGAGTGACATAGTGAGCAAAAGAACAGTGGATTAAACCTAGACCTGTGACTGTGGTTGAGTGGTTGAAAAGTTTCAGCACTCCGTCCATCATCTTTTTGTGGTTGCAGTACAAGACTGGACAGACTAGAAAAGGCTCAGTCCAGAGTCAAATCAGAGGGCCTTATTTATGAGGCCCTTACGCTACCGTTGCGTCACTTTTTGGGACGCTGCGGTGGTGTAAAATATGGGCCGCACTGCGCCATACTTACAAGGTGACGCATCTAGGCAGATACTTCACTTTGCAAACCCCTGCGCTACATTATACCTGCGACAGGTATAATGTATGCAGGGTGGGCGCATTGGTGCAGAAAAGGCTCGTAAAAGTGTCGCAGTGAAATCTATGAGATTTCACGGTGACACTTTTAGGACGCCACTGCGTCAAATCCTTATGCTTGCCTCACAGCAGACGTAAGGAGTGACACAGGCAGTTTCACAAGGGGCTTGTCCCATGTGAAAGGACACATTGCTGGAGTTGCGTCTGTTTTCAGACACACCCCAGCAATGCATCACTTTTGCGCCAAAAGATACGTCAGGAATACTGACCTATCTGTAAATCCTTGCGACATGGAGTGCCGTACAGTAAATACGTGGCATCCATTGTGTCACAAGGAGGGCGCAATGAAAAGTGTTGCATCACTGTTTTCACACAGCGATGCAACACTTTTCATAAATGAGGCTCAGAATACTTTACTGCCATATACAGAGCTCACTACACCGGATGTGCATCTAGTAGTGAGTGCGTTCTGTCCAGCTTTTGAGAACTGTTGGGTGTATGCACAGTGGGGAGCATGCTTTGTACTGCGTTTGTCGCGTGGGATCAGGTATATGTTTCTGCGAGGTGCAGTAGTGTAGGATAGCTGGGAGGGGAAATTTACTCTTGCCTGGACTTGGGTACATTTATTATCTGGGTGGAAAAGAGAACGGAACACTCTAATCTTTGGAGGGGCGCTGGGGAACGAATTTCATGGAAATATTTTCCCCTTGGAGAAAAGAAAAATGTTCTATTGCACAAAAATGCCATCTCTCAACAATGTGAAGTAGAGAAATACCAACACAAAACGCAAAATAGGAATTCACATGACTTTCGCAGGATTATGCCTTGAAAGCTGTGATTGGCACAGAATTCCAGGCTCATGCTGGAAAAATATTGCAAATTCCAGAAACAGATTATACTATGCCCATGCAAGCGTAAACATCTTTCTATGCAGTTTAACACATTTGCTTGTGAATGACACTCAGTGTGGCCAGTTGATCTGCATACACATCGCCTATTCACTAAAAGGTCTATTGTTGATTCCAACATCCACTAAGAGCTCAATTAAAAAAAACCTGGGGCATATTCTCAAGCCCTGGCGATAGTTATCGCTAAGGCCAGTTAGCAGCAGTATTTTTATCGCCGCCTAACCCTGAAAATTATCGCCATGTTAACGGCTTTTTACCAAGCCGTCGCTACAAGGCGATATTTCCAGGGAACGGCGGTGAAAACTGCCGCTAACATTAGCGCAATGGCGATAGGGAAACCAGCGTTAGCGTGCGAAAACCAGCGATAGGCCCATTAGTGATAAAAAAAACTTACGTTAGTCAGCCCAGCTTGAGCTTTCTTGCCTCGAATGCAATAAATAGCCCATCAGTGACCCCCTAATAGGAAATAGGAATTAAAAACAACAATATGCAGAATGGAGCAGCCAGGGCCAAGTGCAGTACACATCAACAACCCCTGCAAGCCAGCCAACAACCAGGATGACCAGGATGAGAGCCTGGATGCCTCGCTGAACCTGCATCTTGAGCCTGGATGCCTCGCTGGACCTGCATCTGGAGCCTGGATGCCTCGCTGGACTTCCGTCTGGAGCCTGGATGCCTCGCTGGACATGCATCTGGAGCCTGGATGCCTCGCTGGACCTGCGTCTGGAGCCTGGATGCCTCGCTGGACCTGCGTCTGGAGCCTGGATGCCTAGCTGGACCAGCATCTGGAGCCTGGATGCCTCGCTGGACCTGCGTCTAGAGCCTGGAGTGTGATGCGAAGGAGCTGTGGAGTAGCTGAGCCGTGGCGGTAGACATTGATGCACGGCGATCGCGCGTACCTGGTGGTGAAGTCTGGCAGGTCGCATGGAGACACGTTGCTGACCTGTGTGAGAAGCCCGCCATGAGCCCCTTGGAGCTGTGAATGGCAGAGGCGCTCCTACGCACCAATGTAGGGAGGTCTGCATCGCATATTTTGATCCACCACTACACCACAGTGCATGGAGGGGATTACCAACGCTGTGCGGCGCCTCTCTGCATCACAGTCCGGATGATCTTGGCCTGGCCGTACGCCGTGGAGGGTGAGGCCCCTGCGCCACGTCGAACTTGTATGGCGTGAGCACTGCAACGTCACACCTAAGGGGGCTCTGCTGCATCAACTGCATTGTGAGGTCCACCAGCGGACTAGGCAGCGACTGCTGTACCCAGCCTAGTGAAATCACACCTGGCTGAGGCTCCTGCTGGCTGAGTCACAGATTTGGAAAGAGTGCAGTGGATTGCGCAACGCTGTCAATGTCCAGGTAAGGAGAAGGTGGGACGCGTAACACAGGAGGGCCGGGGGGCGAGTAGCTCAGGACTTTCACATGTAGATGACACACCCCCAGTAGCGGCTCCACCGCTATGGCGGAAGAGCGTTGGCCCACTGCCTCAAGCAGTGCAGAGGAGGAACAATCATCACATGATGATGACCCAATCAATCAATCAATCAGGGGAATTGTAAGTGCGCTACTCACCCGTGAGGGTCTCAAGGCGCTGAGAGGTGGGGGGGGTGTCCGCAGATCTGTTAGCCGAGGAGCCAGGTCTTGAGGGTCTTCCTGAAGGCGTACAGGGAGGGGGTGCGTCTGACGTCTGCCGATAGCCCGTTCCAGGTCTTGGCTGCAATGTGGGAGAAGGATCTTCCACCTGCTCTGGCTCTGTGGATGCGCAGGGTTTTGGCCAGTGCGAGGTTGGAAGAACGGAGGTATCTGTTGGGGATGTGGAAGTTGATACTGTCGTTGAGGCATTTGGGACCGTTGATGTGTAGGCATTTGTAGGCGTGAGTAAGGATTTTGAAGGTGACTCTTGTTCCCACGGGGAGCCAGTGGAGTCTTTGTAGGTGTTTGTTGATGTGTTTGTGTCAGGGGATGCCAAGGACGAGTCTGGCAGTGGTGTACTGTAATTTCTGGAGTGTTCGGAGTATGGACTTGTAAATGCCGGCATAGAGTGTGTTTCCATAGTCCTATCTGCTGGTGATGAGTGCATGGGTGACTGTCTCCCTTGACTCCGAGGGGATCCATTAGAAGGACTTGGGAGGATGCAGAGGGTGTTGAAGCAGCTGGAGATGACTGCCTAGACCTGTCGGTTCATGGTGAGGGATGAGTGAAATACGATGCAGAGGTGTGTGGCATGGTCCGAGGGGGTAGGTGGGCTTCCGAGGGCGGTTGGCCACCAGGTGTTGTCCCATGCTGAAGGGGTGGTTACAAGGACGAGGACTTCTGTCTTCTCGGCATTGAGCTTCAGGCAGCTGTTGGTCATCCAGACTGCGACGTCTTGCATTCCTTTCTGGAAGTTGAGTCTGGCGGTGGTGGGGTCTTTGGTGAGTGAGAGGATGAGCTGGGTGTCATCAGCGTAGGATATGATGTTGAGGCCGTGTTGTCGGACGATGGCGGCGAGGGGGGCCATGTAGATGTTGAAGAGGGTTGGGCTCAGAGATGACCCCTGTGGGACTCCGCAGGTGTTTCACGTGGGATAGGAGAGGAAGGGTGGCAGTCTGATCCTTTGGCTTCTTCCGGTGAGGAATGATCGGAACAAGTCTAGGTCTGTTCCTTGTATACCAGCGTCGTGTAGTCTGGCGACTAGTGTGCTGTGAGAGACGGTGTCGATGGCCGCTGAAAGGTCGAGTAGGATGAGGGATGCGGAGTGGCCTTGTTCCAGGAGGGTACGGATGTCGTCTGTGCCAGCAAGTAGGGCGGTCTCGGTGCTGTGGTTGCTTCAGAATCTGTATTGGGACGGGTCGAGGATGGCGTTTGTCTTCAATGAATCGTGTCAGTTCCCTGTTGACTGTTTACTCTGCAACTTTGGCCGCGAAGGGGAGGAGCGAGATTGGCCGGTAGTTCTTGAGGTTGGTGGGGTCAGCTCTGGGCTTTTTGAGCATGTGCCTGACTTCTGTGTGCTTCCAGTCGTCTCGTAGGTGCCTGTTTTGAAGGTGGTGTTGATGGTGCATTATAGTTCGGGTGCGATGGCGGCCGTGGCTCTGTGGTAGATGTGAGGAGGGAAGGGGTCGGTGGTGGCCCCCGAGTGGATGCCCTTCATGGTCAGGGCAGTGTCCTCGGCTGTGACCGGCGTCCAGGTGGAGATGGTGGGCTGGCTGGTGTGTCTGGGGGCGAGGGGGTCTGTAGACGAGGGTTCCTTGGAGTGTGGAGTTGTGGCTGGTCTGGATCTGGAAGTGCAGGTGTTTGGCAGAGGGGAATGTTTCACAGGAGGTGGTGAGGCAGAGGGTGCTCTTGTGGGCGATGTCGAGGCCCACTCCCGGGTGGTTGGGGCGGTCCTTCCTCTGGATCTTGTATCCATCCGGGATGGCGGTGTTGATGTCGGGGGCAGAGGAGGCATAGGTCCAGGTCTCCGTGAAGAAGGCTTTGTCGGGCAAGAGAGAGTCGAGTAGGTTCAAGTCTCCAGGCCGTGTTTGTGCACGGAGTGCACGTTGAGGAGGATGCATCTTAGGGTGTCGCCGGGGCTGGCGTCGGCTGTGTTGGAGTCCGGGGTGGTGATTAAGGTCTGGTGACAGTGGAGGCAGGAGAACTGGCCGTTGGTCGTGTTTGGCGAGGCCTGTTGGCAGTCTCTGATTTTTCCGGGGTTGAGTGCGTGGAGGGTGGCTGTGCTGTAGCAGTGGGTGGCTCGACATCCAGGGTTCCTGGCGCTGGTCACGGTCGGGTCATGGACAGGCACAGACAGCCTTGCCTTAGGCGTGCCTTTGGGCTGCAAGCCGCACACGTCCACTGCGCAACCGCGCAGCGGCCGCCATTAAGTGGGGGAGGGGGAGGGACACTCATCTGGGAGGTGGGAATGGATGAGGACAGGGGTGCGGGGCCAAAGGGGCAGCAGTGGGGGGAAGCAGGAAGCATGGGCTCAGAGAAGCCAAAAACTAATATTCAAAAGTGAAGAAAAAGGGATGACTAACTGATGTAATCATGCTATGTATCCTCAGTTAGGACTGCTCCAAACACGGAGCAGGGCATGGGCAGATCGTCATGCCCATTCAAGTGTGCAATGACTGTTTGCTCGGCCCACTCAGGCCACCCAAAGAAGTCATGCGCACCACCCTGTTCGCAATGCAGGCTGCCATTACAGCCTGCATCGAGAACATGCCCACCCCTCCGGCCCCGGGCTGCATGACTTGTCCCGTTGCCATTTACCATTCCAACCGCCGTAACGCAGCGTTGGGATTGACTCAGGGGAGGGAGCCTGGCTGCCTACTTCTTTTTCCTGGAAGCAGATGCAGGAGAGCAGGAGCTATGAAGACACAGGACCCGGCTTCATGGTAAGACTTCCCTCATTTGAATTGTTACCACACCCGCTCACACACACATCCCCACGTTCACGCCCCATCCAGTGTTCTTACCGGCGTTTACCACCTCACAGCTGTCCAGCCCCCCCAGCACTTCTCAATGGCGGACGCTGTGCGCCCATGCTCAGCGGGCGCACCACTCGTGTGCCAAAGACACATACGTAGTTGTGACGCATGCCATAACATCGCATTCCATTCCAATGCATCCTGATACTAGGCACATTGCAACGGTAGAGTAGGTGTTGCATAGCGGAGACATGAACATCATTATTCACACTTCAGTGAGTGCAACCCAAAACTAACCTTTGCACCCCAAACCCAAAGGTGAACCCTGGAATTTCTTTTTGAGCACCCAAAAATCAGATTTTGAGCCAAATGCACACCCCAATTATCATATTTTTCCACACAACACACGCCAATTTTCATATTTTACCCCACAACACACCCCAATTTTCATATTTTACCCCACAACACACCCCAATTTTCATATATTATATCAGAAACCCATACCCACCCGTAAACTTAAAATTACCCCATTACTGACATCTCAATGCGTTGTCATCAAAAGCGATGCAAATGCACCTGCGTTGTGGGAGTTGCATTGTTCACGATGTACTGCCTGCGTTGTTATGGTCGTCTCCTGTGCCAAAGGCAACCCATAGGCTACACCGTTTGCATCCGTCTGCCCCGGGACCGCGCTCAGCACCAAGGAGCATTCCTCTTGGACACTCCACCGCTACGGCGCCAGCACCCTCCTCGCCATCAACCCTGGACGCCACCTCGCCTGCCAGGACCAACCTCTGCTCCGGACCGGACATCGCCATCGCCATCACTGACGGCTGCAGCATCAGCCGCAAGGAGCACCCCGACCGTCAAGGAGGAGGCATTGCCATCATCTACAGAAGCACACTCTGACTGACCACGCACTCTAATGACCCAAGGGTGACCATGGACCACCTCAACTCCCAGATCCGGAACAAGCCCAAGAACATCCTCTGCGGCACCTTCATGTGCAGGCCCCACAGGCCATGGCCCCCCATTCTCCAATACCATTGTAATCCTCATTGCACCCCTGGGTCTCCCATCCACCGACGACATCCTACTCAGTGAACTCAAGTTCCACCTGGACTACCCCAGTGACCAGGATACCAACTGTAGGAGAGTAGGATCTGCTTCACAGGGGTACCCCCACTTTTTGCTGATACTTCACTGGTTTTCGACATTAGTCTGGCTGGGGCCCTGCTATTCAGAACCCCAGCCTAGCTGTTTCCTCTTTAAAAGGGTCTCCATGTGCCTTAGGCACATCACTGATTGGGATCTGGAGTGCCCTTGTAAGTCCCTAGTATATGGTATACTATGTACCAAGGGCATAGGTACCTCAGAGGCCTGCCAGGGGCTGCAGCATGTATTATGCCACCCCTGGTAGGCCATCCAAACTGACACCACAGGTCTGCTACTGCAGCCTGGGTAAGGTGGTGCATGCACCCCTTGCTGTGGTATAGGGTACCTATATCACTAAAAGCATACACACATATAAACCTATAAGTCACTCCTAAGGCAGGCCTTATCAATCCTAAAGGCAGAGTGCATGGTTCCTATGTGAGAGGGTGCCCCTGCATGAGCAGGGCCCCTCTGCAGCGTTCGGAGACCATCTCTGATGCTGTTTGTAGTGCAGCCTGACCATATACTCTTAAACGCATTATATCCTCGCGGTAAAATGCTAACTATGGAATGGCTGCACCTAAACATGTCGTGTTTGGTGTCAAACATCTTGGAATACTACCCCCCGCCAATCCTGGCGGCGGGGGTAGCATTCCACCCTTCTAGAGGAAAGGCATGTTAACTCTGACGAGTCCGGTAACTTCTTTCCAGAGCCCTGGCATCACAAAATGGATGCTGCTGCCACAGACACGAGTCTGGCCTCCTGCTGCTGGACGAAACTCTGGCAGGGGAGGCCTGGACAATAGGTTTCCTGTCCCAGGGAGGTGTGACCACCTCCCCAGACCGGACAATGTGTATTGGGGCTGGGCGGGAGCACTTCGGGTGCTTTGAAGTCCTGCACTGGGGGCACATTTGGTGTCCCTGTGCATACCCCAGTTCAAACCGGATCCGGGGCTTGCAGCCCCTGCTTTGGCGCGAACTGGACAAAGGGAAAGGGGTGTAGCCACCCCTCTGCCCTGACCCACCCATAGGTGGGGCCACAGAGTAGTCCATCCCCTATTTTTGGAATAAAGGTAGGAACCCAGTCCTTAGGACTTTAGATTATACCTGGACGAAACTCTGAAACAGAATCCTGGACCTTCGACGCTCTACTCACGATTAGAGGACTGAAGAATCTCCCTTGGGGTCAAGGAGTGACTCCCCTGCTTGGCAGGCACCAAAGAAGCATCTGTCCGGTTCGCATTACTGAAGCTCCGTCGGACGCCGAAGTCATCGCATCACCAGAGGTGGATTCTCAGACTTCCCCGAGGCTACCCTGAGTCCCCAGCAAAGCTGAGGCCCGTGGCTATCGTGGGTGACTTGAGACCGTGACCCCTGGACACCGAGCACACTTGCAAGTGCACCATCTTCTGGGTCTCCCAAGAAGTCGTGCTTTGGGCTCCGAGTAGCCCTAGCCTCCAGCACCACCTGCACCGAAGATCACTGGCCCCCACTCCACGAGTGTCCTGTAAGCCAGCTCCACGTGCGGCGTCACGAGGCTCCTTCGCGGTCGCTAGCCCATTGGCTAGTAGCCCTTACCGAAGGCCAATCTTTTCTTTACTTGGCAGTCTGGTTGCTCCAGGCCTGCCCTCACTTACCCTTGCTGGGTGAGTTCCCCAGACCTTGCCGGTCTGCATCATCGACGATCTACATCTTACTCGAGACTTGCCGTTGCCAAGGCCTGTTGGGTCCAATCTGGTCGCCGACACCTCTGCACTCGACAGACATTGAGCAACAGCCCGAATCCTGCTCCTGGTCGCCGACAACGCCTCCCGGACCTCGTGGCTGAAGAGTCAAGATGACCGTCAACGAACTTGAAGCACTCGACATCGGTGGGCATCTGTCCATCGCCCTCCTGGTCACTGGCTAGTGACCCAGACTCTGTCCCCTCTGCTTTCAGGTTCTTCAGAACTCCGATCCACTCTTGGATCCACCCGGACACTTTTCTCCTGGTCGCCAGCAGCACTTTGCAGCAGATCGCCATAAGAAACGACGACGAAACCCGACCCCGAAAGGCACCTATGCACCCGGCTTCCCTGGGTGAGGTAACACGAGTACTCCGGTGCTCCCGTGGGTAGAGACTCTTCAAAGTCCTAGATCTCAAAGGGTTTTGTCCTAGTCCTCTTTAAAGTGTCCCTTTCCTCTATTTTCCCGATCCCGACTTTCTCCATAGAAGTTAACGGCGTATCGCGGTTGTGTATTTACACTG
The DNA here is from genome assembly GCA_963921515.1 of Calotriton arnoldi. Classification (NCBI taxonomy): domain Eukaryota; kingdom Metazoa; phylum Chordata; class Amphibia; order Caudata; family Salamandridae; genus Calotriton; species Calotriton arnoldi. The sequence goes on along the minus strand of CAWUFW010017158.1, from coordinate 164,456 downwards.
CACGCGCCTCCCGTGGGTCCCCTGTGTCACTACCTTGGGTGGTTCCTTGTGGTCCAAGCACTTCTAGAGGCTCTAGGCCTAGTGTCTAGTTCAGTCGTGGTTCGCATACCACTTTATTGGTATATGGTTTGGTACGCCCCTAGGGCCCAAACGTGTATTTGTGCTATTACTGTGATTTAAGATCTTATAACCTATGTACTTCGAACTCTAGCCTCATAAAGAGACTAGAGGGTGTGTTTAGTAATAAATACATATATTTTGAATATATACCTGGTGTGGTGCTCTTTCATTTGGTCACTCAAGAGATTATAGACTGGTAAAACAAGCTGCTTTACATTCCTTCAAGACTTAGCCTGAAGGCTGCTCTCCATAGCTACCACTAGGATAGCTTTCAATAAGGTTGTCTTTAACCTACCTACCATAAGAGTCGATTTGGACTGGTGCAAGGTGCCCACTATAATTAGTGGACAGCATATGCCAGGCCAACTTCTCACATTGGTGTGCAGCGTGTGGGATTCCAGCTTGCTATTGTTTTACCAGATAATCTCAATTGAATTGATCAACTGAAAACCACTAAAGGTACCTAAGGTACATATAATTTAAGCTTAGAATATCAGTAAGTTCTACTGAACTTAGAGTTGTGTGTTAAGGGATAGCACAACCCTTTCTACAACTCAAGAGAGTTTAGTAGGCCACACTAGAGTAGGTAGTGCATACACCACACCACACTAGTAATGTCTTTAAAAGCAGGATCTAGAGATGCCCTGCAGGAAGCCATTGAGCTTCCCCCTCCAAGTATGACACACTCCCATTCTTGGAACTGAGAGCTTTGTGTAACGTGAGGAAATTAAGGACAGGCCAAAGTCCCACCACCCAACACCTCCAGGAGTTGTTGGTGGCTTATGATCTTAGTAAGTCTTCAGAGACTGAAGGGGTAGGAGCAGAGGGTGGGCCAGCAGATGAGGAAGGGGCCAGGGGTACTACTACCCCCAGCCCCCTCTGAAACTGACCAGGAGGGTGACAATGACCCTGACCTGGAAAACCCAATCCCTTCTGGGGAAGATGAAGATGAGGATCTTGAGAACCACACCTTTGTCCCCCAGGAAGGATTATGAGTGTGCTCAGAAAGTCTAGGTCTCCTTCTCAGGAGTCTAACCACTCTGGCACCTCAATAGGGAGCTCTGTTTCTTCTCACAGGAGGGAATCCTCTCATGAGAGAAGAAAGAGACTGGTCCAGTATGAGGAAACTCAACTGGAGATCAGGAAGAAGCAATTGGCTTTAGATAGAGAATCCCTAGATCTCCTTAAAGAGAGAAGAAAGTTGGGACTAGAGTCCCATGGTGGCAACCATATCCCTAGAGATAGGGAAAGGTCCTATGACCATAGGAACCTGAGCAAGATTGTCCCTCCCTACCAGAGTGGGGATGATATCCACAAATGGATAACTGCTTTAGAGAGGGCCTGTAAAGTACAGAAGGTCCCTCAGGAGCAGTAGGCAGCAATCTTGTGGCTCTCCTTTGCTGACAAAGGTAGAGACAAGCTCCTCACTGTTAGAGAGGAGGATGCTGACAATTACAAGGTCTTGAAGAGTGCTCTTATTGATGGGTTTGGCCTAACCACTGAACAGTACAGGTTGAAGTTCAGAGACACCCAAAAAGCACAGACTCAAGACTGGCTATGTGGATTGTTCTGCCAAGGCTCTGGAAGGCTGGTTGATGGGCAGTAAGGTGTGTGACTTCTCAGGATTGTATAATCTGATAATGAGGGAGCAGATTCTTAATAACTGTCAAAACCAGCTGTTGCATCAGTACCTGGTTGACTCTGATCTGACCTCTCCCCAAGAATTGGGAAAGAAGGCAGACAAATGGGTCAGAACCAGGGTGAAGCAGAAAGGTACAGAACCAAGGTGGGGAAACCAAGAAGCAAGATGCTAAGAACTCTGACAAGGGTGGGGAGAAGGGTAAAGATCAAAAGTCTTCATCAGGCCCCCAAAAATCTTCTTCTGGTGGGGATTCCCAATCTACCAAGGGTAAAGGCCAAAGAAAACCATGGTGCAAGGTCTGTAAGCAAAAGACCCACTGGACCAGTGATTGCACCAAGTCCAAAGACTCCAGTCCAGCACCCACCAATGCCCCTAAGGCACCTGTTCCCCCTAGTACAGTTGGTGGAGGTGCTCCAGCAAAGGGTTTAGTAGGGTTCACCCTGGGAACTGAGTTGGGCTCTGACTTAGTCAGGGAACTGACTCAGGCTGTGTTAGTCTGTGATGGAGGCATGGATGTGACCTCCACTGTGAGTCCCAGTAATCTGGGCAAGTACAGACAACAGCCTTTAATCAATGGACGAGAGGCTTTGGCATTTAGGGACACAGGGGCAAGTGTCACAATGGTGACACAAGACCTTGTGCTACCTGGGCAAGTTATACTTGGTGAGATGTACCAAGTGACCAATGCTAGCAATGTCAGAACAGACCATACTCTGGCAGTTGTTAACTTCTCCTGGGGAGGGGTAACTGGCCTTAAGAAGGTTGTGGTAAGTGCAAACCTACCAGTCGAATGCTTGCTTGGCAATGACTTAGAAACTTCTGCTTGGGCAGAAGTGGAGCTCAGGACCCATGCAGAAATGCTGGGGATCCCTGCAGATGTGTTTGCTGTGACCAGGTCACAAGCTAAACTGTCTAAAACTGAACAGGCCTTGGATTCTGGAAGAATGGACCAAGTGCCTTCCAAGAGGAGGAGTAGTAGGGTTAAGGCAGTGCCTTCCCCTTGGCTCAGGAGGAAGATCAGTCCCTTGAGGGGATGATCTCAGCCCTGAAGAAGGAACTGTCCCAGAGGAACTTGAACCTGACCAGGTTGAGTTCTTGGGGACAGGGGGACCTTCTAGGGCAGATCTGAGCCAGGAGCAGCAGAGCTGCCCCTCCCTTGAACCCCTCAGACAGCAAGCTGCTGCTGAGGCTGCTGGGAAAGCTAGTGGTCCCCATACAGTGTATTGGGATGATGGACTCCTGTACTCAGAGAGTAGAGACCCCAAGCCTGGTGCTACCAGGAGGTTGGTAATACCTTTGAAGTTCAGGGGCTTCCTATTGACCCTAGCCCATGATATTCCCTTAGCAGGACACCTGGGCCAGAACAAGACTTGGGACAGAATTGTCCCTCACTTTCACTGGCCCCACATGTCTGAAGACAGTAAGGAGTTTTGTCGCTCCTGTGTAACCTGCCAAGCCAGTGGCAAAGCAGGTGGCACTACAAAGGCCCCCTGATACCACTACCTGTGGTGGGGGTGCCCTTTGAGAGGGTAGGGATTGACATTGTTGGTCCCATGGATCCCCAAACAGCATCTGGGCACAGATTTATACTGGTGGTAGTGGATCATGCCACCAGGTATCCAGAAGCTATTCCCCTTAGGACCACTACAGCACCTGTGGTGGCAAGGGCCCTCCTGGGAATTTTCTCAAGAGTGGGCTTTCCTAAGGAGGTGGTATCAGACAGGAGTGCAAACTTCATGTCTGGGTACTTAAAAGCAATGTGGAAGGAGTGTGGAGTTACTTATAAGTTCACCACACCCTATCACCCACAATGCAATGGTTTAGTTGAGAGATTCAACAAAACCTTGAAGGGCATGATTAAAGGGCTCCCAGAAAAGCTTAGGCGTAGATGGGACATACTCTTGCCCTGCCTTTTATTCGCATATAGGGAGGTGCCTCAGAAGGGGTTGGTTACAGCCCTTTTGAACTTCTGTTTGGCCACCCTGTGAGGGACCACTGTGCTTGGTGAAGGAAGGATGGGAGTTACCTCTCAAGCCCCCAAAGCAAGATATAGTGGACTATGTACTTGGTCTCCGCTCCAGGATGGCTGAGTACATGAAAAAGGCAACCAAAAACCTTGAGGCTAGCCAGGAACTTCAAAAGGCCTGGCATGACCAAAGGCTGTTCTGACTGTTTACCAGCCAGGACAGAAGGTGTGGAGTGTTGGAGCCAGTGGCCCCAGCAGCTCTCCAAGACAAATGGAGTGGACCCCACACTATTGTTGAGCAGAAGGGTGAGGTCACTTACTTTATAGACCTGGGAACACCCAGGAGTCCCCAAAGGGTTCTCCATGTCAACAGACTTAAGCCATATGTGGACAGGGCAGACATGGGCTTGCTCATGGCTACTGATGAAGGGCAGGAGGAAGAGAGTGACCCACTCCTGACCTGCTCTCACAGAACCCTGACGATGGGTCAGTTGATGGTGTAGCCTTGGCAGGCAGCCTCACTACCCAGCAACAAACTGATTGCAGGCAAGTCCTCAATCAGTTTAGACATATGTTTTCTCTGACACCCAGTCAGACCACCTGGTGCACTCATGAAGTGGACACTGGGGACAGTCTGCCTATTAAAAACAAGATTTATAGGCAACCTGACCATGTCAGGGACTGTATCAGGACTGAAGTCCAGAAGATGTTGGAATTGGGAGTGATTGAGCCCTCAGATAGCCCTTGGGCTAGTCCAGTAGTCCTAGTACCTAAACCTCACACCAGTGGTGGGAAAAGAGAGATGAGGTTTTGTGTAGACTACAGAGGCCTCAATGCAGTCACTAGGACTGATGCCCATCCAATACCCAGGGCAGATGAGCTCATAGATACTTTGGCCTCTGCCAAATATCTCAGCACATTTGACCTAACAGCTGGCTACTGGCAGATCAGACTAGCTGATGCTGCAAAGCCCAAAACAGCATTTTCAACCCCTAGTGGGCATTATCAATTTGTGGTGATGCCCTTTGGTCTGAAAAATGCACCTGCCACTTTCAGAGGTTGGTGAACACAGTTCTCACAGGACTGGAAGCCTATAGTGCAGCTTATCTAGATGATATTGCTGTCTTTAGCTCCACCTGGGAGGATCACCTGGTCCACCTCAGGAATGTTCTACAGGCCCTGCAAAAGGCAGGCCTGACTATCAAGGCCACTAAGTGCCAGATAGGGCAGAGTCAGGTTGTGTACCTGGGCCACCTTGTGGGTGGAGGCCAGGTTCAACCTTTGCAGAGCAAGATCCAGACCATCATGGACTGGACTGCTCCCACTACCCAGACTCAGGTGAGAGCCTTCTTAGGCCTGACTGGGTACTATAGGAGATTTGTCAAGGGGTATGGATCAATAGTGACACCCCTGAATGACTTAACTTCTAAGAAAATGCCCAAAAGGTTCAGTGGACAGCTAGCTGTCAAAAGGCATTTGATGACCTCAAGCAGGCCATGTGCACTGCTCCAATTCTGCAGAGTCCTGATTACTCCAAGAAGTTCATTGTTCAAACTGATGCATCTGAATTGGGGGTAGGGGCTGTACTGTCACAATTGAATGAAGAAGGTCAGGATCAGCCAGTAGCTTTTATTAGCAGAAGGCTGACCCCTAGAGAGAAACGTTGGTCAGCCATAGAGAGGAGGCCTTTGCTGTGGTCTGGGCTCTGAAGAAGTTGAGGCCATACTTGTTTGGTACACACTTCCTGGTTCAGACAGACCATAAGCCCCTCTTATGGCTAAAACAAATGAAGGGTGAAAACCCCAAACTGCTTAGGTGGTCCATTTCCCTACAGGGGATGGACTTTACAGTGGAACATAGGCCTGGGAGTAACCATGCGAATGCAGATGGACTCTCTAGGTATTTCCACTTAGAACATGAAGACTTAACTGGGCAAGGTTAGTTTAATGTCCCTACGTTTGGGGGGTTGTGTAGGAGAGTAAGATCTGCTTCACAGGGGTACCCCCACTTTTTGCTGATACTTCACTGGTTTTCGACATTAGTCTGGCTGGGGCCCTGCTATTCAGAACCCCAGCCTAGCTGTTTCCTCTTTAAAAGGGTCTCCATGTGCGTTAGGCACATCACTGATTGGGATCTGGAGTGCCCTTGTAAGTCCCTAGTATATGGTATACTATGTACCAAGGGCATAGGTACCTCAGAGGCCTGCCAGGGGCTGCAGCATGTATTATGCCACCCCTGGTAGGCCATCCAAACTGACACCACAGGTCTGCTACTGCAGCCTGGGTAAGGTGGTGCATGCACCCCTTGCTGTGGTATAGGTTACCTATATCACTAAAGCATACACACATATAAACCTATAAGTCACTCCTAAGGCAGGCCTTATCAATCCTAAAGGCAGAGTGCATGGTTCCTATGTGAAAGGGTGCCCCTGCATGAGCAGGGCCCCTCTGCAGCGTTCGGAGACCATCTCTGATGCTGTTTGTAGTGCAGCCTGACCATATACTCTTAAACGCATTATATCCTCGCGGTAAAATGCTAACTATGGAATGGCTGCACCTAAACATGTCGTGTTTGGTGTCAAACATCTTGGAATACTACCCCCGCCAATCCTGGCGGCGGGGGTAGCATTCCACCCTTCTAGAGGGAAAGGCATGTTAACTCTGACGAGTCCGGTAACTTCTTTCCAGAGCCCTGGCATCACAAAATGGATGCTGCTGCCACAGACACGAGTTTGGCCTCCTGCTGCTGGACGAAACTCTGGCAGGGGAGGCCTGGACAATAGGTTTCCTGTCCCAGGGAGGTGTGACCACCTCCCCAGACCGGACAATGTGTATTGGGGCTGGGCGGGAGCACTTTCGGGTGCTTTGAAGTCCTGCACTGGGGGCACATTTGGTGTCCCTGTGCATACCCCAGTTCAAACCGGATCCGGGGCTTGCAGCCCCTGCTTTGGCGCGAACTGGACAAAGGGAAAGGGGTGTAGCCACCCCTCTGCCCTGACCCACCCATAGGTGGGGCCACAGAGTAGTCCATCCCCTATTTTTGGAATAAAGGTAGGAACCCAGTCCTTAGGACTTTAGATTATACCTGGACGAAACTCTGAAACAGAATCCTGGACCTTCGACGCTCTACTCACGATTAGAGGACTGAAGAATCTCCCTTGGGGTCAAGGAGTGACTCCCCTGCTTGGCAGGCACCAAAGAAGCATCTGTCCGGTTCGCATTACTGAAGCTCCCGTCGGACGCCGAAGTCATCGCATCACCAGAGGTGGATTCTCAGACTTCCCGAGGCTACCCTGAGTCCCCAGCAAAGCTGAGGCCCGTGGCTATCGTGGGTGACTTGAGACCGTGACCCCTGGACACCGAGCACACTTGCAAGTGCACCATCTTCTGGGTCTCCCAAGAAGTCGTGCTTTGGGCTCCGAGTAGCCCTAGCCTCCAGCACCACCTGCACCGAAGATCACTGGCCCCCACTCCACGAGTGTCCTGTAAGCCAGCTCCACATGCGGCGTCACGAGGCTCCTTCGCGGTCGCTAGCCCGTTGGCTAGTAGCCCTTACCGAAGGCCAATCTTTTCTTTACTTGGCAGTCTGGTTGCTCCAGGCCTGCCCTCACTTACCCTTGCTGGGTGAGTTCCCCAGACCTTGCCGGTCTGCATCATCGACGATCTACATCTTACTCGAGACTTGCCGTTGCCAAGGCCTGTTGGGTCCAATCTGGTCGCCGACTCCTCTGCACTCGACAGACATCAAGCAACAGCCCGAATCCTGCTCCTGGTCGCCGACAACGCCTCCCGGACCTCGTGGCTGAAGAGTCAAGACGACCGTCAACGAACTTGAAGCACTCGACATCGGTGGGCATCTGTCCATCGCCCTCCTGGTCACTGGCTAGTGACCCAGACTCTGTCCCCTCTGCTTTCAGGTTCTTCAGAACTCCGATCCACTCTTGGATCCACCCGGACACTTTTCTCCTGGTCGCCAGCAGCACTTTGCAGCAGATCGCCATAAGAAACGGCAGCGAAACCCGACCCCGAAAGGCACCTATGCACCCGGCTTCCCTGGGTGAGGTAACACGAGTACTCCGGTGCTCCCGTGGGTAGAGACTCTTCAAAGTCCTAGATCTCAAAGGGTTTTGTCCTAGTCCTCTTTAAAGTGTCCCTTTCCTCTATTTTCCCGATCCCGACTTTCTCCATAGAAGTTAACGGCGTATCGCGGTTGTGTATTTACACTGCACGCGCCTCCCGTGGGTCCCCTGTGTCACTACCTTGGGTGGTTCCTTGTGGTCCAAGCACTTCTAGAGGCTCTAGGCCTAGTGTCTAGTTCAGTCGTGGTTCGCATACCACTTTATTGGTATATGGTTTGGTATGCCCCTAGGGCCCAAACGTGTATTTGTGCTATTACTGTGATTTAAGATCTTATAACCTATGTACTTCGAACTCTAGCCTCATAAAGAGACTAGGGGGTGTGTTTAGTAATAAATACATATATTTTGAATATATACCTGGTGTGGTGCTCTTTCATTTGGTCACTCAAGAGATTATAGACTGGTAAAACAAGCTGCTTTACATTCCTTCAAGACTTAGCCTGAAGGCTGCTCTCCATAGCTACCACTAGGATAGCTTTCAATAAGGTTGTCTTTAACCTACCTACCATAAGAGTCGATTTGGACTGGTGCAAGGTGCCCACTATAATTAGTGGACAGCATATGCCAGGCCAACTTCTCACACCAACCACTCCTGGGGAAGGTCCCCTACATCAGACGCAAGCTGCAAGTCACCGCAACAAGCCACATAGTAGGACACACCGTCGAGCACGTCAGCTCCGCCAGCGGGTACTTCTACTGCAGCCACGACACCGGACTCTCCTGGACCGACCATCATTCATCATGTCACGTCTTCACCTTGCCCACCTGATGCCACCGCCATCATCGCACTCCCTTGCAGCTTGATCAAGGCCACCGAAGAACGTCTCATCAACTCCCTCTGCAGCAACGCTTCCAGACGATGACACCGCAGCGCGCAACCACCACCGATGGATCTCCAACAGTGCCCACATTCGGGCACCCCTCATGAATGGCACTGCGTCAGTACCTTCCGCCTGCCTGATGGCAGGCGTGAGGGTGACACAGTGCCACAGGGATAGGCTGGCCCCATGCATTGATGGAGTTGCGTCATGGTTGTGCCACGACTGTAGCAATGCGTGACTTTAGCACAGACAGATACGTCAGGATTCCTGACGTATCTGTCATTACTTGCATCATGGAGCGCTGTCCAGTGAATACAGCGCATCCATGCTGTTGCAAGGAAGGCGTAGTGTGAAGTGTTGCAACGCTGTCTTGTCGCAGCGCAGCAACACTTTTCATGACTGGGGCCCAGGAATGCGCACTATCTTATTGATGGTGCACATTCCTGCACTGTAATTTTGTCACTGGGCAGCGCTGCAACGTTACTTGCAGCACTGTCCAGCACCAGAACCTGCTGTGATGTGGCCACAAGTGTCATCCCCATGCAGCTAACGGTCCTTAGCGTGTGTTTTGTATCACATCGCAGGTCCGGGCAATCGTTGAGAATATCGCGAAGTGGGGTTAGCGTGCGTTTTAGCACGGGAACGCCTACACTGCATATGATTAGCGTAAGTTGTGGCTAACAATGCTGGCGATGTTAATAGCGGACGCTATCGCCTGAAAGCTGTCGCTAACGGCTGTTAGCGACAGCTTGAGAATAGGGCGATAAGAATATTGCTGCATTAGCGGCAGAAAAGTGCCGCTAACGGCAATAACTGCTTGAGAATATGCCCCCCTGACTGCTTCAAATCTAAACTTCTGATAACTCACAGATTTAATCAAAGCTAAGCTCTTGATAATAGAAAAATACCCTCCAGATAATACTGGAAACACCAGTATTATGTTCTTGATTATAAACAAAATTTGCTCTTTTTAATATTGCACAAAATAAGCACAGTTCCGCTAAGGATAATGACTGTATCCATTTACTCATAGTTCTGCTTTTGATAATAACTACAAAGTGACCTTGTAATTAACTGATTCAATGTTTCCTTCTTCCCAACAATTTAAATAATGCCTTTCAGAGACATTGTGGAAGCCCCACTAGGGAAGTTTGCCCAACTGAGGAACATTTGTTTGAGAATACCTTGTTGGTATTGAAAGATGATCAGTGTTTATTTTTACCCAACTCAATGGTACCCTTTTAATAAACTCAGAAGGATGAAAGGCTGAGTGGTCACACCAGGATTTTAACCTGTTACCATGGCGTCCAACACAGGTACTGGCAGCGAATGTATTTATCCAATTAGATACTATACTACAGTCTTCAATTTCTTGATCTATAATCATGTTATGATAGACTGCCTGAAAAAGCTAATCTTTAAGAAAGAGCTATAAAAGTGAGTATGGTGACCTTCTGTGCGTCACATAAAGTTCACTTAGGTACCCCGTTCCATCTTGACCCTAATAAAAGCTACGGCGTTATGATGTAAACTACCCTATTTGTCTTTCACATAAGGATCACACTTTTCAAACTAATTGTAAACTTCAAAAAAGAAGAAATAACTGTTTTTGTTACACAACTTTCTCTGTTCGCCGTTTCTGGTGCCTTGTTGGCAGCTGGCACCCTTGGAGTCAGGTTCCAAATGCTTCCGTTTTGTTTTTAAACAATCATAAACGTAGATCTGCATAATATACAAAAATTGCAATAGTGTGTTAGAAAATATTCTTCACTGTTTGTGTTTCTTTACACATGGCAACTGACTGCCCAGGATGTTTTTTAAAGGGAGTTATTGCAAAACATATACTTCAAAATGATGTGTAACATCCCACTTTCCTAGTGGTCGCCCTCCATAATTTCAGGGGGTGCTGCAGCACGTCTAGGACTTCTAGTTCCAGCGCCATTCATTGGGAGGTGTGGCCTCTCATTTAAAATATTGGGGCCTTATTTATGAGCCCTTTACGCCACTGTTGAGTCACTTTTTGTGATGCTGCGGCAGCGTATAATATGCGCCACACTGCGCCATATTTACAAAGTGACACATCCAGGCATATGCGTCACTTTGTAAACCCCTGCGCTACATTATACCTGTATCAGGTATAACGTATGCAAGGTGGGAGTTCCCCCACAAAAAAAGGCTCGTAATAGTGGCGCAGTGAAATCTATGAGATTTCACTATGCCACTTCTAGGATGCCACTGCGTCAAATCCTTGAGCCTGCTTCACAGCAGGTTTAAGGAGTGACGCAGGCCCTTTCACATGGGGCTTGCCCCATGTGAAAGGACACATTGCTGGAGTTGCATCTGCGCCACTTTTGCACCTACAGATACGTCAGGAATACTGACGTGTCTGTAAATCATTGTGACATGGAGGGCCGTACAGTAAATACGGTGCATCCATGGTGTCGCAAGGATGGCGGACTGAAAAGTGTTGCATCTCTGTTTTCACGCAGTGATGCAACACTTTTCATAAATGAGGCCCTTGGGGCTTATTTACAAGCTACTTGCGCCGCCGGTGCGTCACTTTTTATCACATAAAAAGTGACACACCGGTAGGACAAGGGGCTTGTAAAAAATCCCCCTAATCTGTGTATGCCTTCTGGCTCTATCAATATGTAGTAACAGCACAGTGGGTCAGAGGTGGGGAGAGGGTTTGCTGAACCTGTCTGAATGTGGTAGACAGTTACTGTGTGTCAGCCAGGGTCTGTAAAACCGCTCAACATTTACTTTTAGTGGGAGGCATTTGCACTGAAAACACCACCACCTCCCTGTCTCCGTCACCCTGAGATATCCTCAGAGTGGAAGTGAAGTGTCTGTGAGAGTGCAAGGTTAGTGGAATACGCTTTAGTGCCAAGTGAGAAACTCAATTCAATTCAATTAAACTTTATTATGTTAATAAAATTGTAACCAGAAAAGTACATAAAAATGTCGAGGCACCTGGAGAAATTAAAAACCATTTAAAAATTCATGCCGGACACATCACAGACATATGATAAGGATTAAAAAGAAAAGTGCATTTGTACATATTTACATCATTGATTTCCTCAATTTAGGAGTGACTGCTAAAAAAACTTGTCACGCTAAAACAAACATGAATATCTGGTAATAATTTAAAATATATCACAGCAGGGCACACTTCCGTAAAATTCAACCTTCTTAGCAGGGTCACCCAAAAACCTTGCCTAGGTTTTCTATAACATCTACAAAACATGATAAAGTGCATAGTTTCTTGAGGGCAGGAACCATCACTGTCACAAGGGCCAGGTTCTCTGTTTGGCTCCGTAGGATGAACATGCTATAAAAAGCGATGGAACATGTTAAGTCTAAAAAGGGTCAATAAGAACTGATGGTAAGCATTTAAAACCAGCCCGAGATACGGTTCCATGCAAAGACTCATCTGCAAGATGGTATGAGTACTAACTGTAGGTCTGGTAAACTCCTTCTGTTCCCTAATGGAACATCTCCATCTGAAATAATTCACTCAAATCCATGGTTGGTCGGCTTTCGCAATCATTTCAGGGTTTTCAAAAAGTTCCCTTCTCCTTAGATGAGAGCAACATTGGCTCACTTACCTCAGCCATGGAATCAGATGCCAAGGGGCTAACTTACAAACCACACAGTCCCTTTTCCATATTTTACTGGTCTGGCTGATCAAGACTCATTGTGCTATGATGATAGAGCCGCTGAATGAGACGTTGCCTCCCATGTGGGTACTCAGCCAGTGAGTAACCATGTTCTTTAACTGGGTGAAGCCTTTTGCCACTTTTTCCTGTAAGCACTGAACATTGCGCAGTACCTGAAACACACAAAAGGTGATGGGAGGCTGCTTGCAATAAGACTAACTACTGACATTAGCTAGGTGTAGCACTCCATCCAACCCATTGTTCTTTTGCTCACCATGCCACCTTATTTTGGACCCAGCCATATGCAAATCAGTCTTGAACCTGTTCCTCATGGGAACAGTCCAGCCTGAACTGACTAGCCAGGTCTTTTCTGAACAGGAACACAAGCAGCCCAGGACCAGTTTTGCCCTGGTAATGGGCTCATCGGCTGGGTACAGCTTGGTTCTAGTAACACAGTGAGCATGGAACCCATGTCTCGACCTACCTATGCCACTTAGGGTGGTACATGAAACACACAAAAGGTGATGGGAGGCTGCTTGTAATAAGTCTAACCACTGGCATTGTGCAGTGCCACCACTTAAGGGATTGCCTCAGGTAGTAAGTTAAAAGTGTTACCTCTCGAAGAAAGCCTCCTTGCACTTAGCGTGCTGGCCCCTAACACATGCTCACTTGCCAATGTAACCTGTGATAGTCACACTAAGTAATCCCTGGCCTGGGTTTAGAGGGGCTAGCATGCGGCTTGTCACAGACGAGCGAGACACCTGGGTTCGAACAGTAGGGCGAGTCACATTTAAAGAACCATTGGGCTCTGATGTCCTTAGGTCAGGGCCTTTTAGAAGGAAATCCCCTGCCGTGTCCTCCCGTCATGCCTCTTCCTTGCACTTTGGTCCAAGTTTGAGTGATGCAATGAAGTTGGACTAAGATTAAGTCAATGAATCCCACCCACGTGAGGCTGGTGACCACTTTCTCAACCATCGAATCACTTGATAAACATCCAGCCAAATGGGGATTAATCAAGGCCCCAATCCTGGCCAGCAGGCTATCCAACATGGCCCCAATATTTATGGCATCCACTTAATCACAAGCTCCATCGTCACTCTTCCTACGGTTTATGGTGCCCTTCAATTTATGCACCACGCCAGGAGACTTTAGTGGCTTTAGTGGTTGCTCCCTCCTTTTCCTTTTGGATGTTGGTGAGCCTGAATTAAGTGGGATGCATTACCTAAACCCCTTTATGTTCCTGTTGATGATGCCAAGTTGCACAAGTTGTTAGCTTTGCACCTACCTTTAATCCCTCCTTGGTGTCATCAGGAGTAGCCCCATCTCTAGCATTATTCGTCTGAGTGCAAAGCTAGTTGTGCCTGTGTGAGTGCGGGGAAAGGGATTTATCTGTATGAGTGGCAAATGCCAGAGTGAGGAGTCTGTACAAGTCTATTGAGTTGTGTAGGAAGGTGGAATCTGACTACATGGTTGTCCCCACTTTTTTCCTGGTGTTTTGTTGGTTTTTGACTTAGTTTGGCTGGGAACCTGCTATTCAGGTCCCCAGCCTATCTGCTTTCTCTTTAAATGACTTGGAGTGCACTCTAGGTGCACTAGTGATTGGATACTGTGGTACCTTATGAGTCCCTAGTATATGGTACCTTAGGTACTAAGGGCATAGGTACTTCACAGGCCTACCAGGGGCTGCAGCATGTATTATGCCACCCCTGGGAAGCAGCCTAAATCTGACACCACAGGCCTGCTACTGCAGCCTGGGTGAGGAAGTGCTAGCACCCCTCACTGAGATATAGGTTCCCTATATCTCTCCTACACACACATATAACCCTATCAGTCACCCCTAAGGCAGGCCCTATCAATCCCGAGGGCAGGGTGCTTGGCTTCTATGTGAGGGGGTGCCTCTGCCTGAGCAGGGCCCCTCTGCAGCTCTCAGAGTCCATTCTCTGGTGCTGTTTGTGGATGCGGTTAAACCATATACTTTTAAGTGCATTATATCCTCGCGGTAAAATGCTAACTTTGGAATGGCTACATCGAAACATGTCGTGTTTGGTGTCAAACATCTTGGAATACTACCCCCCCACCAGTCCTGGCGGCGGGGGTAGCATTCCACCCTTCTAGAGGGATAGACATGTACCTACTGTGGAAACGCGGTAGAATCCTGCAGAGCCCTGGCATCACAAAATGGATGCCCCAAGTCACAGACACTGGGCTGCCCTCCTGCTGATGACCAACACTCGCAGTGGAGGAAGCCCAACAATAGATATCCTGTCCCAAGGGGGTGTGACCACCTTCCAGACAGGGTTTAGTGTATTGGGGCTGGGTGGGTGCACTCTTAGAGTGCTTTGAAGTCCTGCACTGGGGGAGCAGAAGGCTCTTCTGTGCATATGCCAGTTCAAACCGGCTCAGGGGCTACCTGCCCCTGCTCTGGCGCGAAACTCGACAAAGGGAAGTGGGTGTAGCCACCCACTCCCCTGACCCTCCCCTAGGTAGGGTCATAGAGCTAGTCCCTCCCTTTCTTTTAGTATAAGAGGGGGAACCTGTGCATTGCACCCTAGATTTCCCTGGACAACGCTCTGAAGAAGAATCCTGGACCTTCGACGTTCCACTACCTTTGGAAGACTGAAGAATCTCCTTGGAGTCAAGGAGTGACTCCCCTGCTTGGCAGGCACCAAAAACTACAAACGACGGTTGCAAACTATGCCGCTCCCGCCGGAGTCCGAAGTTTCTGCAGCCCAAGAAGTGGATTTCCTGACTTCTCAAAGGCCATCGTGAGTTTCCAGCGAAGCTGAGGCCAGTGAACCCCAAGAGTGATGAGGAACCGCGACCCCTGGGTACCATGCACTATTGTCGAGTGCAACCCCTTCACAACGTTCTACGAACTTGTGCTTTGGACCATGTGTGGTCCTAGCCTCCAGCAGAAATCTCTCCGAAGATCAGAGGCCTACCACATCCCGAGTGACCGTGGGCCCCTGTGAGCGAATCCTCTTGAGGCATCTTTGTGATCCCTTGCCAGCCAGCTTGTGGGTCCCCAAAAGACTTTCTAAAGACACCAAAGGGCTCCCCTGGTTGCTCCAGGCCTGCCCTGACTTACCCTTGCTGGGTAAGTCCCACATACCTTGCTGGTCTGCGCCATTGCCTCTTCGCACTTTCCCCGAGACTTGCTGTTACCAAGGCTTGTTGGCTCCAATCGAGTCACCGACACCGCAGTAAGCCTCCTGGACCTCGTGGCTGAAGAGTCAAGGCAACCGCGAATGACCTGAATCTTGCGACGACGGTGGGCATCCATCTTCCTTGCCCCGAGTCACTGCCAAGTGACTTTGAACACTGTCCCCTCTGCTTTCAGGTCTTCCATCTTCTGAATCCAGGCTTGGGTTCCTCCGGACACTTCTCCTGTCGCCGCAAGCAGCAAGTCTTCACTGGCTGCCATTGAAAACAACGCCGCGACCCGACACCAAAGAACACCTATGCACCCGGCTCCCTTGGGTGAGGTAACTTCAGCACTACGGTGCTCCTGTGGGTGTGGGCCCTAGAACTACTTACCCTGTAAGTGACTTGCTTGTAGCTTCCTCGAAGTGTCCTAAAACTCTAATTTTCTAAGTGCGACAATTGCGCTGATTCGTACAGGGTTCGCGTCTGTGTTAGACACACCGCGTCCATCTCCTTTGTAACACTATCTAGAACTGTATCCTTCGACTTGTACTGAGTCCGATCGGTGTTCGCCTCGAACACACAAAGGGCCTGTAACACTGAGATCTCCATTGCACTGACTCGCACAAGGTTCGCGTCTGTGTTAGACACAGCGCGTCCATCTCCCTTGCAACTCTATCTGTAACCGCGTCCTTCGACTCGTACAAGGACCGATCGGTGTGCTCGCCTCGAACACGCAAGGGACCTTTAACATTGAAATCTCAATCGCGTCTGAGCGCATAGACTCGCACAGGACTCGCACCGGTGCCAGGTCACCGCGTCCGTCCCCTGTGGGTCTCCTACAACTACCTGGGGTGGTTCTTGGGGGTCCCTCGATTCTAGATGCCCTAGACCTAGGTCTAGCAAACTAAGATTGTGATATTCGATTGTGCTAAACTTATTTTGATAACATTTGACTTGTACATATGTTCCTGACTTCTAATCTCATAAAGAGATTAGTAGAGAGTGTTTATTAATAAATACATATATATTTGATATATATACCTGTGTGGTGTCTTTTCATTTGGTGATTCAAGAGATTGTGTGGTAAAACAAGCTGCTTTACATTCCTTCAAGACTTAGCCTGAAGGCTGCTCTCCACAGCTACCACTAGGATAGCTTTCTATAAAGGTTGTCTTAAACCTATCTACCATAAGAGTCGAATTGTTCTGGTGCAAGGTGTCCACTTTAATTAGTGAACAGCATATGCCAGGCCAACTTCTCACATTGGTGGGAGGGGTGTGGGATTCCAGCTTGCTAATGTTTTACCAGAAAATCTCTATTTGAATTACTAACTGAAAACCACTATAGGTACTTAAGGTACATATAAAGTCGAGCTTAGTATCAATAAGTTCTACTGAACTTAGAGCTGTGTGCCAAGGGATAGCACACCCTTTCTACAGCTCAAGCTAGTATCAGTAGGCCACAAACTAGTGTAGGTAGTACAACACTGCCAACAATAGAATGTCCTTAAAGGGTGGAACCAGTGGATCCACTCAGCCTCAGTATAAGGACATGGCTTTCTCTGACTTGAGAGCCATGTGTGTTGAAAGACACCTGAGGCTAGGACAGAGTCCCTCAATCCTACACCTGATAGATCTGCTGACAGCAGATGATCTTAGATTGGCTCTAGGAGCTAATGGGTCTGAATCAGTGAGTGGGTCAATTACAGTATCTGGGTCAGATGATGAAAATCAGAATGACCAAGACTCTGTGATTGAAGGGCCAGGCCTCAAGGGGCCTGAAAAGGACAGAGGAATTCTCCCTAAGAGAGCTGACAGAGTGGAGGAGAGGCATAGGTCCCCTTCCAGGGAATCTGACCACTCTTATCACTCTGGCAGAGAATTTGTCCACCAGAGGAACTCATACTTTCCCATAAGAGAGACCTCCTCTGAAAGAATGTGCAAACTGCTGCAGTATGAGGTAGCAAGAGTTGCCCTCAGAGCCAAGCAGTTGGCACTGGATAGAGAAGCCCTGGAGATCCAGAGAGCTTCTAGAAGAGAGGGTTAGAACCCCTGGTGGCAGCAACAGTGTCCCTAGAGGCAGAGAATATATTCCAGACCATAGGAACCTGAGCAAGGTTGTTCCTCCCTACCAGAGTGGGGATGATATCCACAAGTGGATCACTGCTATGAAGAGGGCCTGTAGAGTACAGCAGGTCCCCCAAAGGCAGTGGGCAGAAATCTTGTGGCTCTCCTTTTCAGATAAAGGTAGAGACAAGCTCCTCACTGTTAGAGAAGAGGATGCTGATGACTATGAAGTCCTGAAGAGTGCACTGATAGATGGGTTTGGCTTAACCACTGAGCAGTACAGGTTGAAGTTCAGAGACACCCAGAAGGCACAGACTCAGGACTGGACTGACTTTGTAGATTGTGCAACCAAGGCTCTGGAGGGTTGGCTGATTGGCAGTAGGGTTACTGATCTCAAAGGATTGTACAATTTGATTATGAGGGAGCAGATCCTTAATAATTGTCAAAACCAGCTTTTGCACCAGTACCTGGTGGACTCTGATCTGACCTCTCCCCAAGAATTGGGAAAGAAGGCAGACAAATGGGTCAGAACCAGGGTGAGGCCTAAGAATCAGGGTGGTGACCAGAAGAAAGATTCTACCAAGTCCCAAGAGAAAGGTGGGGATAAATCTAAGGATAAGTCCACTACAGGGCCCCAAAAGTCCTCTTCTGGGGTGGGTCCCAAACTCCTTCCTCTCCTGAAAAGAAACCATATTGCCATGTCTGTAAAAAGCCTGGACACTGGAAAACTGATCCCAGTTGCCCCAGGATTGGCAATAAAGAAACTGTTCCTCCAGCTATTACTACCACCCTCCTGGTACTACCAGTAGTAATCCTCCAGTTGGGAGTAGTGCACCCAAAAAGTTAGGTGCTTTTGCAAGGGGAACAGAGGTGGGCCCTAGTTTAGACAGGTCCCCCTCAACAGACTCCTCAGACTCTGATGGTGGTATAGGATTTGCCACCTTTACCATGGGTCCCATTGCATTGGGCAGGTACAGACTGGAGCCACTGATTAATGGTCAGAAGGCTGTGGCATTCAGGGACACAGGGGCTAGTGTCACCATGGTGGCAGGGAAACTAGTCCCTCCTCACCAGCTTTTACCTGAGTTTAAATACCAGGTGACCAACATTGATGGTGTCAGGACAGATCACCCCATGGCCATAGTCAATCTCAGCTGGGAGGGGGTCACAGGCCCAAAAAGAGTGGCAGTGTCCCCCAACTTGCCTGTAGATTGCCTGATGGGCAATGATCTGGAAATTTCAGCCTGGGCTGAAGTTGAACACCAAACCCATCTGAAGATGCTAGGCGTCCCTGAAAAAGCTAGGGGGCTGTGATGGCCACAGCCCCAGCCCAGGGAAATGCTGGAGAGATGGAGCCTGGAAGAATGGCCCCTCTCCCCCAAAAGAGAGCACAGGGGTTGAAGAAAAGTCTCCTTCCCCCAGACAGCAGGTAAGGGTCAGCCTCCTCAGGGAACTGATCCTACCCCTAGTGAAGGAACTGCCCCAGAGGTAGTCAGGCCTGGCCTGGCACCACCCCTGATGGCAGAGGACCCTTCCAAGGTGGTACCCAGTCTGGAGCAGGTAACATGCCCCTCTCTACCCTGCCTCAGTCAGCCCAGGGCTGCAGAGGTCAGGGAGGTCAGTGGACCCCACAGGGCCCCCTGTCCAGAGGAACCCCCCCATCAGCAGATTAGGGGCACCCAGTCTAGTAGCCCTAGCCAGGTGAAAATTCCTCCACACACTGAGGGATCTCCCATACCTTTGTGTAGGGACCTTCTCCAGAAGGACTCGGAAAGGCAAGGGCAAACCTGGAACCAAAAGGTTCCAAACCTGCCATGTCCCTCCAGTGTTCCACCCAAAGGGATCCAACCCCCAGCTGTAGGCAGCCAAAGGTTGACCCTTAGAGCAAAGTGCAGCTCAGTCATGGAAAGACAGGCATACATGGTGACCAGTGATCTTGTTGTAATTTGGCAGCACTTAAGTTAAGCATTAGCTGAAGACAGCCTGTATTCAGAGGCTAAATTGTCCGCTTTGTGGAATCCATTTTGTATTTCTGGCAGCCATTTTGGTTGCCATGTGCTGCCATGTGCTCGCCATGTGCTCTGTCCTACCTTCCTGTTAACTGCTCTTGAAATCTGCCTAGAGACAAGTTATATTTAGTTCTCTTTTGCTTTGCACATGCTCAGTTGAGCTTGCAGCTGTTCCGAGTTTATAAATGTCAGGATGTGTCTACTAGAAGTAGAAACTGTTAGCTCCACCCACTTGTCGACTGTGCATTTTCTGTATGACCTTATATGTATCTAAAACCAGCATTTGTGTTTGTACCGCCTTCATTTGAGCCCCTGTGTGGGTATAAAAGGACCATGGTCCTTCCATTCAGTGTGCTACTTCATGCATTACCGAAGGGTGGTGTGTAAATGTAGCTCCACCTCATGAGGTTTAATAAACTCTGTCTTTTCTATTTCAGTTTCTGTGCCAACTTCTTCCTAAGTGTCTGAGGACTCTGTGCAGAGAAGGGTGAACCCCTAAGCACTGGTAGGCCTTGCTGAGGCTCACTACTACAAATTGGCGCCCAACGTGGGGCTCATCAGCGACTCGGATGCCCGAAGGACTGGTCGAGACGAAGGATTGGAATCTCGCTCTTGGACGCGATCGCTGCCTGAGGAGACCTGAGTCTTGGCACCCACGGCGTTTTTCCTTTCTTTCTGATCTGACCATCCCGGCGGCGCCGGTCCTTGACTGAGATCTCTTTTGTTGATTCGCCGTGCAGTGACCATTTGGTCGATTTGAGAACTTGGCAGTTGGAACCTGGACACCATTTGATTGGTAAGAGCCGTTTTGCGGCACTTGCTGTTGGTTTGATGCCTTTGATTGGTAAGGTAGTTTTAGTAACACTTACTGTGGCTTTGTTTGTATGATTGGCCAATTTTGGAATTTGTTTTGTAAATTATATATGCATTGCAATACATATAGGCAGGTAATGAGGAGATTTTTCTCTATTTGAAATTGTTTGAACAGCGCAACGTACGAAGAGTACCTTAAGCGCTACTTTGATTATAATACTGCATATTCTGCACTATTTTTGGCATGCCTGTTTCTAGCACACTTCGCAGAAAGTGTTGCTGTTTTGGAGGTACCAATATGGATTTAGTAAGTACTCAGTTGACTCCCTCAGAGGGGATACCTAAATAGGTTTAGATATAGTAAAAAGATATTTCTTTCTTGGTGACTAAGTACCCCATGGAACTAAATATGTACATAAAACGGATCCTGATCTGTGCACTTAGTAACATTCATAAGTGGTGATATGCAGAGCGCTTTTTGAGTGTTCTACCAGCCAAAACTGGCGAATTTGGTGTATTTTGGCTTCTTGAACATAGAAGTCTTTTGGACTACTTTTGAGAGCTCTTCTTGTAAATATGACTTACAATTAGTATTTACAAATAGTTTGGTTTTGCGTACAATCTGTAGGCTGTCTCTTGATCTTGCCCTAAGTGTTGATTTGTGGGTTAATTGTTTTTCTTGTTGTATGTAATTCTGGACTGATATGCTTGAAAGTACTTGTTTCAGTAAAATAGACTATGTTTTTTGTGTAAGAATGGCTAGCATTAAGCGCGCTGTGTTGTGTGTTATGAGTGTATGACCCCCTTCTGAAAATGTCTGGAATGAGCTAAAATTGGTTTTTGTTGTCATTCTGTTATGCAAATGTCATTTAAAAAAACTACATTTTTTTAAATTCAGGGAATGAATAATGTAACATATGTTAAATAGCTGCACGCTACCATTAAAATTGATAAAGTAAGAAATTATAGATATGTGCAAATTGCCACACTGGTACAGATAAATCAGAATTTACATTCAATAGGAATAAAATAGGCCTTATAGAAAGGTAGGAAAAAAACGAATTTGTGTGCTTTCACACAATTAGGACTAAAATGCAAAATGTTACAGTATTATCCTTATATATTAATATTGAAAGCCATTCATATTATCTGAGTGAATTGATTGTTGCTGAAATAAACACCACATTACAGAACAATAGATTTGTGCTGGCTTGAAAAGCGTGAGATGTTGACGCCTGCTGGTCAGAACACAGCTGTGTCAACAACACATGGCTATTCTTGGTCCCAAGCCATGAGGCCGAGTCGACTAGATTTTCAGTTAGTGCAAACACGGTATAAAGGCGTGCATTAAAAACTGCTGATTTTATAAGTCAGAAAAGACAGTTTCATTATTTTGGATAACAGAGAAAAGATTAAAAGGGATTTCCTTTCTTAATGCCTTTTTAACAAGTACATCTGTGGTTCTGATGTTAAATGATTACTGTCCTTTAAAAGTGGCGCAGACTTTTCATGTTTCAAGTAAGGCTTCTGTGCTTAGGGTTATAAATGAATGCGTTTGAATATGATAGGCTACGAATGAAGCTTGCTTTTCAAATGTGGAATCATCAAAATGGTTGGTTTTATTAAAAAAAAAAAAAAAAATTATATGGAAAAAATATATATTATTAAAAATAAATGCTTTAAATTCGTTTTTTAATCTTTATAAAGCCTAATCTTCATACTGCGAATTCCTAGCATCAAAGTTGAATTTAAGCAGTGCTGTACCGCAATAGGAGGAAACTTAAATGTGAAATGTCACTTTACCCAGCCGTACAAAACTCATTTTTATAAGGGTATACCTTATACATTTCTGATCCCCCATCTCTGGGCTATCTAGAGGACACCCTGGGGATCCCTAATATGCCAAAATATTGTAGGTTATTCATTTTTAAGTGCCCCTACCACCAAAGTCGAATTTGGGAAAAAGTCACTATTTAAAAGCAATTCTGCCACTCAGGGCAATTTTTAAACTGATCTCAGGCTTCAATAATGTATACATGCAAGTACAGACCAAACAGCTGACCTTTAACCTGCTAGACTGCACACCATACATTGTACACAGTTAGAGACAAGTATTGAAAAAAAAATAAAAAAACACAGCAGAAGTTATTATCCTACCTTTAAATTATTGGCAAACACACCGGACAGGACTGCCTTTCAGCCGTGATTCTCCAGAGTTGCTTTGAATTGCAAAGACCGCATGGAAAGCCTTGCACAAAAAAAAATGGACAGCTGCTGAAAGGGTCAAAGGTCGGAGTTCTGCATTTAGCAACTTAGCAGGGTGAAGGGTAAGGTTTGCTTGGACACTTCGACCTCCGAAATGTTTTTGAAAGACGAGATGACAGCGCAGAGAGAGGAAGAGAAGCTTTGCTTCCTATTTTTGGCAAACACACGTTTTGCGCCGTCATATGGAACGAAGGAAAAGCAGCCCTGAGTAGAGCATTGATCTGCCATGTATATAAAAATAATGGTTTTAGTTTAAAGATAACTGTGTAGGGGCTAAGATAAGGAGGAAATGGATTTTAGTTTGCATTCATGCGCCCTCATGTTAATCTAGTACAATTGCTCAAGGAATTGGTAAATTGGTTATTAACGCTTTCTACAGTACTCAATGTGCTTGTGTTAGGCTGAATCAGAGAATAGCCACTTTCTAAGATATCTCCTACAAGTTTGTTTGTGCCCAGTTGCTACAAATAGGGGTTGAAAGTGTTGACAGGAGTGAAACCTGTTTCAGGTTTTCCTACTGTCAAAATGGGGGAAGGAGGTTAGCTCCTGGGCAAATTAAGAGTAGGCAAAATTATGTTTTCTCTCTCTTTTTCTCACTCTCTCTTGAGTTTGTCTAAGCTGTCTAGGAAATGGCCATGAGACAGTTATTGGCTATTCTGTAATACTGTTTTAAACTTGTTAGAATTAATAAAATGATTAAAATATATGCTATGTTACTGCCCATCCTGTATGAAAGAATGAGTAGAACAGATTGATGTTCCCTTATTTGACCTTTAAAGGTGAACTGTATAGTGGGGGTTTCTGTTCAAAAATCTCAGGTGGCAATACCATTATTGTTTATGTTATTCTCATGTTCTATACAGTTTTGCAAGGGCATTGCTAGTCTTTTATTAGCTAGTCTGTGTAATTGAGCTGACAGCCCTTATTAGAGCTGGAGATAGGGTTTTTTCCTTTTGAAAATGATGTTGCATAGTCCGGATCGTGAAAAGTAGAATGCAGGAAAGACGCCCATGTGATCCTTAGCAAACATTTTGAAGGAAAATATTGTTTTTTAGGAGTTTGTTTGTCACGACATGTTCTGCTGGAGAAATTTATGTACCCACTATGTTGAAGTTTAGTTCTTTTTGCAATAAGAATCCCTGTTAAATTAGCAGTTTTAGATTTTTCCTGCTGCGCCTATAACATGAAAGCATGACCTTAAGTGTAAAATGAAGGTGTTTTTATTAAGAGAAATTATTTTAGAAGTGTCTGCAGTCCTGTACAAGTAATGCAAGGTTCATAAGTAGAAATGTAGGAAAAGTTCCTTTTTCTTGAGGTTCTTCAGATGAATAATATAGGAATGCACAAATGTAAGGATTTGGAGTATGTCTGTATTGTTTTTCTTTTTTCCTCAGAATTTAGTAAATGAACACAGACTTCCTTGGCTGCTTGGGATTGGGTGATGTATTACTCTTGTCAGTTCACCAAAAAGTTCCTTTTATACTTGCCAATAGGTCTAGGGTGTTTTTTTTATTCTCAGATAAGATGAAGTGGTTCTTGGGTGCCTTGCTAATGAATGGGGCATCCCAAGACTAAGGAAGTATTCTGAGACTATCCTCTCTGTTGATAGATTATTTCTGTGCCTTGTCTAAAGACCCTTTTGTTTTGCCCACCAATAGATATTTGCTGCCCTACAACCATTGCCAGAGGGGCCCGGACATCAGATCCAGCCTGGGAGTCAGCACCAGTCCAGCTTGGAGCCAAGATAAAGGGAACCAGCACAGGCGTTGCTGGCAACTAGGACCTCAGTGAAGGCCGGAAGCACTGGGACGTGAAGTGTGTACCCCTGCCACTGTCTTGGGCGAAAGACGGGGTCACAAATCAGGATGAAGAAATCTTTCTGTGGATCCAGTTTTTGATGCCCAGCTGAGAGAGTCACAGACCGATAAGGACGGCAAGGAGGCTTTTACTTGAGGTGACCCCCTTTGAAACAAGGGTTGCTTCACATATCCCAGCATCAGGCCTTTTGAGTCCTGGTCCCCAAGTGAATGCAAGTCTGCGCCTTTGTTGATCAAGGGATGCCTGAGCATATTGGCTACAATCAGTGACCCCAACAAAAGAGCAGTGCGCCAGCGGAACAATACAGGAGTCAGGGAAGGACTTGAGTTTAGGGTACAGGTGCTGTGCCCTTGGTGCCTGTTAGATTAAAGTGAAGAAAACTGGTGCACTGCCTGAGACACTGGACAGGATCGTTGAGGGTATTTGCCCTGGGGGGTGATTGCCCTATTCTGAAAGAAAGACTTTTTCTTCTCAAACTGGGCCGTGATTCTTGAGTTGCGAGTTGTGCAGCTCCACCGTGGGAACAACAAGAGCCTGCCTGTGAGGCTCAAACGGACACAGGGAGAAGACTTCCCTCTGGCTGGTTGTACAGCGGCTACAATTTCCCAAGGACTCTTTTTTTTATTAGTAATGTACCCCTTTGGTCGTCCCATTTTTGAAGAGGAGCAGCCCTTTGCGGCTCCTTGTCCTAATTCCTATGGCCCTGTGTGGTCCTCCTGGTCCCCCGGAGCCAGGATTGTTTTTGTAATAATCTGTCTGACTTCCCTGATATTTGTATTACTTATCATGCTTATTCTACACGAAAAACATTTTCCTGAGCAGTTACCAAATGTTACTTTACTCTTTCCTTAAGTATATTAATTGATACTCTAGCCCTCGTAAAAGAAATACTGAAAAAGTCTATTGAAAATGTTTTTATTAGGTATGTGCTGTTGGCTATTCTGAAAATTGAAATAGATAGTCACTGAAATACATCAGAGCCCTGAAACTTAGAATTAGACTAGATGGTTTTGGACTCTTGTTTCTGCTTGGGGCTGGAAGCTACTGACTATCCTGTATGTAATGATTGATACTTTTTACATGCTGTGTATGTATCCAATGTGGTCCAATGCTTTGCTCCATTTGCATCTCTGCTTGTATACCTGCCAAAGGGAACGTTGCTGAAACAAAGGCCCAACAAATGTTGAATAAAGAGGTGGCCGAAATAATGTTAATAGATGTACGGGATGAATATCTAGATTACCCCAGATAAACGAATGTCTTCAGCCAATGCTGAAAGGGTCGTCTGTTGTAATTTGGCAGCACTTAAGTTAAGCATTAGCTGAAGACAGCCTGTACTCAGAGGCTAAATTGTCCGCTTTGTGGAATCCATTTTGTATTTCTGGCAGCCACTTTGGTTGCCATGTGCTGCCATGTGCTCGCCATGTGCTCTGTCCTACCTTCCTGTTAACTGCTCTTGAAATCTGCCTAGAGACAAGTTATATTTAGTTCTCTTTTGATTTGCACATGCTCAGTTGAGCTTGCAGCTGTTCCGAGTTTATAAATGTCAGGATGTGTCTACTAGAAGTAGAAACTGTTAGCTCCACCCACTTGTCGACTGTGCATTTTCTGTATGACCTTATATGTATCTAAAACCAGCATTTGTGTTTGTACCGCCTTCATTTGAGCCCCTGTGTGGGTATAAAAGGACCATGGTCCTTCCATTCAGTGTGCTACTTCATGCATTACCGAAGGGTGGTGTGTAAATGTAGCTCCACCTCATGAGGTTTAATAAACTCTGCCTTTTCTATTTCAGTTTCTGTGCCAACTTCTTCCTAAGTGTCTGAGGACTCTGTGCAGAGAAGGGTGAACCCCTAAGCACTGGTAGGCCTTGCTGAGGCTCACTACTACAATCTGAGGAAACTGAGACCAACTTCCCTAGGGTCTCACTTCCCTGCTCAGACACCTCATCAGCCTTGTCCTTTACCAAAACACCCCACAGGTAGTAATTCCCCATGGTGGAGACCCTCTCATACCCTTAGGGTGAGGGATAACTTAGTGGACTATAAGACAGGGGGTAACCATGCTAGTGCAGGTACTTCCTTATATGGCCACTCAGTAAATACAGGCTCACCTGGACAAGGTTAGCCTCATCTCCTTTCGTTTGGGGGGGGTTATGTAGGAAGGTGGAATCTGACTACATGGTTGCCCCCACTTTTTTCCTGGTGTTTTGTTGGTTTTTGACTTAGTTTGGCTGGGAACCTGCTATTCAGGTCCCCAGCCTATCTGCTTTCTCTTTAAATGACTTGGAGTGCACTCTAGGTGCACTAGTGATTG
Source organism: Calotriton arnoldi (assembly GCA_963921515.1). Lineage (NCBI taxonomy): Eukaryota > Metazoa > Chordata > Amphibia > Caudata > Salamandridae > Calotriton > Calotriton arnoldi. Next base: position 137,676 of record CAWUFW010017158.1, on the reverse strand, counting down.
GATACTGTGGTACCTTATGAGTCCCTAGTATATGGTACCTTAGGTACTAAGGGCATAGGTACTTCACAGGCCTACCAGGGGCTGCAGCATGTATTATGCCACCCCTGGGAAGCAGCCTAAATCTGACACCACAGGCCTGCTACTACAGCCTGGGTGAGGAAGTGCTAGCACCCCTCACACACATATAACCCTATCAGTCACCCCTAAGGCAGGCCCTATCAATCCTGAGGGAAGGGTGCTTGGCTTCTATGTGAGGGGGTGCCTCTGCCTGAGCAGGGCCCCTCTGCAGCTCTCAGAGTCCATTCTCTGGTGCTGTTTGTGGATGTGGTTAAACCATATACTTTTAAGTGCATTATATCCTCGCGGTAAAATGCTAACTTTGGAATGGCTGCATCGAAACCTGTCGTGTTTGGTGTCAAACATCTTGGAATACTACCCCCCCGCCAGTCCTGGCGGCGGGGGTAGCATTCCACCCTTCTAGAGGGATAGACATGTACCTACTGTGGAAACGCGGTAGAATCCTGCAGAGCCCTGGCATCACAAAATGGATGCCACCAGTCACAGACACTGGGCTGCCCTCCTGCTGATGACCAACACTCGCAGTGGAGGAAGCCCAACAATAGATATCCTGTCCCAAGGGGTGTGACCACCTTCCAGACAGGGTTTAGTGTATTGGGGCTGGGTGGGTGCACTCTTAGAGTGCTTTGAAGTCCTGCACTGGGGGAGCAGAAGGCTCCTCTGTGCATATGCCAGTTCAAACCGGCTCAGGGGCTACCTGCCCCTGCTCTGGCGCGAAACTGGACAAAGGGAAGTGGGTGTAGCCACCCACTCCCCTGACCCTCCCATAGGTAGGGTCATAGAGCTAGTCCCTCCCTTTCTTTTAGTATAAGAGGGGGAACCTGTGCATTGCATTTCCCTGGACGATGCTCTGAAGAAGAATCCCGGACCTTCGACGTTCCACTACCTTTGGAAGACTGAAGAATCTCCCTTGGAGTCAAGGAGTGACTCCCCTGCTTGGCAGGCACCAAAAACTACAAACGATGGTTGCAAACTATGCCACTCCCGCCGGAGTCCGAAGTCCCTGCAGCCCAAAAAGTAGATTTCCTGACTTCCCAAAGGCCATCGTGAGTCTCCAGTGAAGCTGAGGCCAGTGGACCCCAAGAGTGATGAAGAACCGCGACCCCTGGGTACCATGCACTATTGTCGAGTGCAACCCCTTCACAACATTCCACGAACTTGTGCTTTGGACCACGTGTGGTCCTAGCCTCCAGCAGGAATCCCTCCGAAGATCAGAGGCCTACCACGTCCCGAGTGACCGTGGGCCCCTGTGAGCGAATCCTCCCAAGGTGTCTTCGGGATCCCTTGCCAGCCGGCTTGTGGGTCCCCAGAAGACTTTCTAAAGACACCAAAGGGCTCCCCTAGTTGCACTAGGTCTGCCCTGACTTACCTTCGCTGGGTGAGTCCCACAGACCTTGATGGTCTGCGCCATTGCCTCTTCGCACTTTCCCCAAGACTTGCTGTTACCAAGGCTTGTTGGCTCCAATTGAGTCGCCGACACCGCAGTAAGCTGCAGAGATCGTGGGACACGCCGAATCCATCTCCTGGTCATCGTCGACGCCTCCTGGACCTCGTGGCTGAAGAGTCAAGGCAACTGCGAACAACCTGAATCTTGCGATGACGGTGGGCATCCATCTTCCTTGCCCCGAGTCACTGCCAAGTGACTTTGAACACTGTCCCCTCTGCTTTCAGGTCTTCCATCTTCTGAATCCAGGCTTGGGTTCCTCCGGACACTTCTCCTGTCGCCGCAAGCAGCAAGTCTTCACTGGCTCCCATTGAAAACGACGCCGCGACCCGACACCAAAGAACACCTATGCACCCGGCACCCCTGGGTGAGGTAACTTCAGCACTATGGTGCTCCTGTGGGTGTGGGCCCTAGAACTACTTACCCTGTAAGTGACTTGCTTGTAGCTTCCCTCGAAGTGTCCTAAAACTCTAATTTTCTAAGTGCGACAATTGCGCTGACTCGTACAGGGTTCGCGTCTGTGTTATACACACCGCGTCCATCTCCTTTGTAACACTATCTAGAACTGTATCCTTCGACTCGTACTGAGTCCGATCGGTGTTCGCCTCGAACACACAAAGGGCCTGTAACACTGAGATCTCCATTGCACTGACTCGCACAAGGTTCGCGTCTGTGTTAGACACAGCGCGTCCATCTCCCTTGCAACTCTATCTGTAACCGCGTCCTTCAACTCGTACAAGGACCGATCGGTGTGTTCGCCTCGAACACGCAAGGGACCTTTAACATTGAAATCTCAATCGCGTCTGAGCGCATAGACTCGCACAGGACTCGCACCGGTGCCAGGTCACCGCGTCCGTCCCCTGTGGGTCTCCTACAACTACCTGGAGTGGTTCTTGGGAGTCCCTCGATTCTAGATGCCCTAGACCTAGGTCTAGCAAACTAAGATTGTGATATTCGATTGTGCTAAACTTATTTTGATAACATTTGACTTGTACATATGTTCTCTGACTTCTAATCTCATAAAGAGATTAGTAGAGAGTGTTTATTAATAAATACATATATATTTGATATATGTACCTGTGTGGTGTCTTTTCATTTGGTGATTCAAGAGATTGTGTGGTAAGACAAGCTGCTTTACATTCCTTCAAGACTTAGCCTGAAGGCTGCTCTCCACAGCTACCACTAGGATAGCTTTCTATAAAGGTTGTCTTAAACCTATCTACCATAAGAGTCGAATTGTTCTGGTGCAAGGTGTCCACTTTAATTAGTGAACAGCATATGCCAGGCCAACTTCTCACAAGTTGTGCCTGTGTGAGTGCAGGGCGAGAGGTATGCCTGTGTAAGTGCAAGTTGTAGGACATTAAAGTTCGACCTATTGACATTGCAAATGCTTGTTTCTTTGGAAAGAAAATGGCTGCCCTGGACCTGGTCTCATGATCATCTGGGCAACATTTGGGGAACAAAAGGGAAACATTTCAATTAGCATCTATCACAGTACTGTTTATGTACCTTTGCCTTCGAAAATGTACAACCAGTGCTCTAGTCGGAAATGGAGATGTCCTGGGGCCATATTATATATACGGCGCACTTTCCTTGTCTGTGCCAAGGCACACCTTTCAAAAGGTGCACCGGGTGCAAATGGGGAATGTGTGCCATTTTATGCAGAATCTGCTGCCTCTAGGGCAGCCAGGAACAGGTGCTTCCCTGGGGACAGTGCATTCAAGTGAAAAACAGGGCGGCTGATTCAAAGCTGCTCTGTGTTTTACTGGAGGGATTAGAGATCACTTTTCAGGCAGGTGCAGTGAGTGACTGCACTCGCCTGCCTTGCCCCTTCCAGAAGACTGCCTTTAGGAGGTGCACTGAAAGTGCACCACCTTTTTGTGGCACACTTTCAGTGCGCCTCCTAATGGCATGTTTACCTCTGCGTCCACGTCCGTAATATGGCGCTGGCGCAGAGGCAAAGAAATTCTCTCATTTGCATGGGGATATGCCCCCAGGCAAATGAGGAAACACCCTCTCATGATAGCGCTGGCAGTACAAGTTCCCAGTGCTATCAGTATTACAGAAGGTGACATACAAGTGTCTGCGGACCCTTCTGTAATGCCATTGTGCCCTGGGGGGCACACAAAGTGGGCACTCACGCCCGTCGGGCACTCGGGTCACAATGTATATTATGGTCCCTGGCATTAGCTATCCTGAGTACCTGCTTGCTTCTTAAAAATACTGGTACTCTCATTAAATGTATTGTAGCAGTGTTGCGAAGCGCAGGTGCTCAGTACCGGACCGGACCTGTCCATTTAAAGCACTGCAAATGATAACTGGCAAACTTAGGGGCATATTATCAAGCAGCAGCGATAATTATCGCTGGCCGCTCTTAGCGAGATTTTTTTTATCGCTGGCTATCGCTGGCAATTATCGCCATGCTATCACTGTATTAACAACGCATAGCGCAATGGCGATAATTTCCCAGCGATAGCGGTGTTTTCCATGGAACATCGCTGGTTTTCCAGCGATGTTCCATGGAAAACGGTGATAACCTTGCTGATACGACCCTGTGGTCGTATCAGCATAATCCACCCCCATTGTTAGGTATAGGTAAGTCAGCATTTTTGCAGACGTTAGTTTTTGGTGAAAACCGCGGTTTTCGCCAAAAACTAACGTCTGCAAAAATGCGTGGGACTCCATGTTAATATCGCGATGTACATTTCGCGATATTTAACAGGGTAGTCCGTCAGGGGTACGCCCAGTGACGCCCACTTTGCATCTCATTAGAGATGCGAAGTTAGGCGTGCTGGAAACGGGCGCTAAGTCAAGGAAACACGTGCTAGCGTGTCCTTGATGATATTGTGATAAAATTATCGCCGCTTTTCGCCCGAAAACAGACGCTAAAGCGCCGATAATTTTATCGCGGCCCCTTGATAATATGCCCCTTAGCATCTAGTGCAATTTGCAGAATGTTGCCTACTTTCCCAACTTTGCCCCACTTTTCATGCAGATTATGGGGCAGATTTACAAGCCCCCTGCGCCACCAGTACGTCACTTTTCGTGACGTACTGGTGGCGCAGGGGGCTCCTCGATATTTACAAGAAGAGGAAAAGCCACCATGCGTGACTTTTCCTCTCCTTGTAAATACCGTCCCTTCACACGCAGCACTTTGCGTTGAAGGGGCGTTCCATGGGTGTTGCTGTGGGTGTTCCCACGCAACACCCATGGAACAAGACACATCTCCAGATTTACGAGAAATCGTAACTCTGGAGATGCGTCTGAAAGCTACGCCACCCTAGAGGTGGCGTAGCGAGGCGCACCGAGGAGAAATGTTTTCATTTCTCCTCGTTTTTCCTCTTTCAATGCGTGCTGCATTCTGCAGCACGCATTGAAAGAGGAAAAGCCTGTACTGATTGTTTTTGTGCAGAAAGGTGCCCCTTCCTGCACAAAAACAATCTCCCCATGGCGCAGGCATCCTTGCACCATGGTGCAAGGGTGCCTGCGCCGGCGCTTGGCAGCTGTTTGTGTGCCAGCGCAGGGGAGAGCACAGGAATGCGACATATTCTTGTAAATATGTCGCATTCCTGTGCTCTGAAAGTGCCGCAGCGTGGCGCAGCCAAAGGGCTTGCAGCGCCACGCTGCGGCACTTTCTTGTAGATCTGCCCCTATGTTTTTAACAAAGTTGTTTCTGAGAAAATGTTAGTTTCCATATTGAAAGTAGGTTTTTTCCGATTTCTTCAGCAAACCAACTTTTAGGCTATGCTTTCTCCAGCTATTCGTTCTTTTAATTTACGTGTTTCACGAAGTTCAAGAAGATTGTGAAGTTTAAAAAAAGTTGAGGAAAGACATCTGCAACTTTGGACACACACGGAATACAAAGTTCCAAAGTCTAATGAATACCTTTGGCAAAAATAACTTAAGAGAAGTGTGATGAAGAGGATCTATTGCTGGCATTTGAGGGGAGTTACTAGTTAATCAGATGATGAAGTTGTTCTTTTGGTGACCCACGTGCTCCGTTTTTGTGCATGGTTTAAAGAAACCGACTATATAACTCTTCACTGCTAAAGTTCTTCTCTGGTTTTGTTGGAAATATTTTATATGTTATTTGTATTTTCCAAATAAAGGTTTATTGCCTGACTCAGAATATCTAAGTGGAGATATATTTAGCTGACATTTATGTGTTTTACTCTTGCTGCTCGTGCCAACATGCTTTGTTTGTCGTGGACAATATTTATTTGGAATGCACCAAGAAAAATTAAAATATCTCCAACAAAACCAGAAAAGCGAAGTCAACCGTGGACAAACCTTCCTCTATTCAAAAAGCAGAGAGTGTTCTAATCTTGTTTCTTTAAAAATTAACAGATGTGTTTGCTTTCGTAAAACGGACGTTCGCTTCTTTCCAATTGTTGTCCTTTCTTGAACTGATAGTTTATTGGCAACTTGAGTAGCTGCCACTAAAGATGAATTACACATTGTTCTATTGCTGTCTCAAGGAAGGGGGTGAAAGGATGCGAGTGGATGAAAATAATGGGACCCATACCTTCTGACTTGAGATTCTTGCCGAGGCTAGGCTGCAAGTTGGCCTCTGGCTGATTCTCTCAACAAGTGCATGTGCCAAACTTTTTTTTCACACACTTGGAACCTCGGCCAATAGGCTCCAGCTGCAGAATTCTGGATTTCAAAAAAGTGACAAACTATTGATAACAGCCTACTATACTGTATAAACAAATTGTTGTCCAATCCAGCTGCATATGCCGAGATTTAATGTTCATTGGGGCATATTCACAAGGAGCTATCTCCGAATTAACGGCACTTTATCGCAGCCAAAGTCGTGATAAATTTACCCCCCATTTACAAGCCGGTGTTAACAGCCCACAGCACCAGTTTACCCGCGATAGCAGCCGCAAAAAACATCGCCACAGAGGACCCCCGCAAATATCGCTAATGAGATGCAGAGTCGGCGTTGCCGTGACAAAAGCCGAGACAACAGCACACCTCAACATTCACAACGACCAGCCACATCCGCAATAAAAACACAAAACAGGCGATAAGGCACGTTAGCACAAGGAAATCTACACCTGCTCTGACCTGGTGTAAAGTCGGACGGCAGCCAGCACCACAAAAGGGAGCACAGCCCAGGGCCACAACCGAAGGGCAACAGATGCCATGGAGCCACACATCATGCAGCCCGGACACCCAAGAGGGCCACAACACCCACCCCCACCACCCCAGGACCCCATCCCACACCCGGAACACCCCTCCCCCCGGACCAACACAGACGCAGCGCAGACAAAGACAGCGGAACCCCAGGAAACGTACCAGCCGCACAGACCCAACATCTGACAATGTCACCGTCCACTACAGGCTGAAAGGGACAACCAACCTACGCATCCTGACCATCATCGCCTAACAGGCCTATGGCAACAACACAGCGGACAACCAACATCCCACCTCACACAAAGCTGATGGCGTGGCTGCACCTGTTGGCCCCTGAGACCCCCCATCCAACACCCGCCAGAGTCGGAGGAGTCACAGCCAGCCACATCCAAGTCCCCCACACCTGTCCTGGACATCACCATCACCCTGGTACCCCAGTCCCCATACGTACAACACAATGCGCAGGATCCGCTGGAGACCAAGCAAGGACCATACGCCATAGCAGGATGCACGCACGTGTTGGGGGCAACACACAGCACACATTTACTACCTGTGCCCCCTGATGACACAGCACACAATCACCGCAACAGGAAGCACACGTCTCACACCAATGTGCAGGCAACAACAGAACACCGTGGAACACCCAACAATGTTGCCTTCAAATACACAGCCAGTGTGCATGATACCTTCATCCTCCGACAGTCCATCATCAACCAGCGTTCCCAGGATGGCAACAAGGGAAATGCACAGCCCCTTGGCAATATACAAATGAACACCCCACACACCTCAACTCCCCAACCATGCAACTCACAACGCTGGCAATGCACATGTCACAAAATCACATACAACAGGCACAACAATATGCCCACCCACCAGACACGACAGAACAACTTACAATGTCCACATGGGCAAGCCCTGAACATGAGCCAGCAATGGCATGGCACCTCAGCCACATAATAGCCGAATGTGGGGAGAGGTGGCAACCAGGCATGCTGGACCACGAACCCGTCAGGCCCGCCCCTGCGCAGCCAGGCCACACTGATCACCTGCCGACACCGGCGTGTGTCAAGGAGGGCCCACCACGTGCCGGCGCAAGCTCCAAGCCCGAGTCCCGCGACCTTGGCAGTCAGCTCAGACCACCACGGCCTCCACGACACAGGCCCGCTTCAGTCCATTCTCGTTGACGAACTCTACTGCCCCCTACGGCCTACTCTTCGGACCAGTAGGTCCCATATGTGAAACTGTGTCCTGAGTCATGAATGGCAGTGACCCCAAATCCGGGCCAGCGGCCACAGCACCAGACCCCCGATCAGTTAGGCATAGTTCCATATGGGCATCTTGCGACACGTGGTGCCACTAACCCTATTCAATGCCAGCCGGCTACACGTGGTGCCACTGAACCTGAACAACGCAGGCCGGTGGGGCCATCCAAACTGTGCCAGCGACACTAGGCGAATGGGCCGTGCTGACCGCTGCCTCAGGCCTACACCACGGTCAGGTAGGTCACACATTTGGAACTGAGTCTTGATTACACCATGGCAGTGAACATCATTTAAGGCAGTGAACAATTCACTATACACCCTTTGATGTGGTGGCAACAAGTCTGTGCATGGCATCACAACCACACGTGTCTGTGGGCCTACGCGGACTACTGCCCTCAGCCTACGGGGTGCACAAGTGGGGTCACAGATTTGGAACTGAACATAGGTAATTCAAAAGGCAGAATACATTTCATCGCACGCACGGAGAGGCGTAAGAGGATGACGCGTTGCAGTCCGGAAGGAACAGGATCATCGTTACGGAGGTGATTGAACACTACCGACAACTGCCACTGTGTCACTAACTCTGTGCCTCGCGAGCCAACGACACGTGTCTGTGGGCCCATGCTGAACGCTGCCTCCGGCCTACACTGCGGTCCAGTAGGTCACAGAGTCTTGATTTGGCAATGTTGGATTCCACATCTGTGTACCGGCATCATCGCAGACTGCATCCCCTCTGAGCACCTGTGCCACTAAGTGTGTTCCCCGACATTCATGGACACTCACTGGTCATACATTGGTGGCGTTTGTGTCAATGGCTAGTTTTCATCCTCATGTAGCTGATCCCGAATTGTTGGTGACAACGAGGGTTGCGCTTTCCACTCCTCAATTTTCTGCTTCCGGATAACATCAGACCTTCCGCATCATGCCCTGGAGGACACCTTCCACTGTCCCCCGCAACACTCCACAACATACACCTCGGACATTAATGGGGACCCGCTCAGGTCACATGGCCCATCTGACTGCACTGCAAGTCACCGTCCCATGGCTGGGTGCCTGTGCCGGCCGCACTGCATCCGGGGCCACTGACTCTGTGCTGCCCAGGCCTGGGACCCCTTCACCTGAGACATTGAATGGCCTCTGTAGCGATGGTCTTGGGGTCATCAACGCCATGTGTCTGTGGCCCTGTGCTGTCTGCATCCTCCGGCCTCAACTGCGGGCCACCAGGGCCCACACATAGCATCGAGTCTTGACCGGCCTGGACGTCGCATCACCGCAGGAGGCACACGCCACCACGGCAAGGACCACCTCCAACCGCCAACTGCCAGAGTCGGAACGGTGGTCCTGACAGCCCTACGGAGTTGCTCAGACCTGTCACGGATGCCATCATCGTCCTGATACCCTGCTCAGCACTCCAGGTGCCAGTGACTCAGTGCACCGCAAGCCATTGTCCGTTACTGATCGAGTTTTGCGCTGTTGTGAGGTTGCGCAGCAATGTCACCTCATGCAGTGGGGAAGACCTGGGACAATGATGAGGAAGATGTGTCATGTGTGCGGACGGGAGAAGGCACAGGCAATGGGAGGGCAGGAGGCAACAGCCCCAAGGCAGGAATGCAGACTGGTGTTGGTAGTCAAGCTACACACCCAGATCTATTACTGGGTATTGCGCTGTGGACTGCGTACGCAACTGTCACCTCAGGCAGTGTGGGAGAGCTGGGATGTTGATGAGGAAGTTGATGCAGATGTAACACACCTCACTGCATCTGCATCAGGACTAACCCGAGGGTACACAATCCTAGCAATTCCTTCACATGAGCGCGCTCTTCTCTAGTGCCCCTACCTCAGTGCACTGCAACTCACGGACCCTCCTGACTGAATACTGGGTGACCTCTGTCCTCACTCTGGATCCCTCCATGTTGCTCTGCTGTTGACTCTGTTATGCTGGTGTTTTCTGTTTCCATTACACTGGTGTCCACTGTTCAGGTTGTTGCCAGCACCAAGCACTCCATGCGGGCTGGCTTATACTCACCCCACACACATCCAGCACAGGCATCACTGTACATGTGGCCCTGCCAATAAAGGGGCCGGGCGCACGTGCCCGTAGCCAGTTCAACATGATATGTGCATGTGTCCCTGTGGTCTTGTTGTGTGCATGGGGGCCCTGGGCCCTACGACATTACCTTGTGCTGTGTACAGCGGACGCAGACATGTTACCGCAGGCAGCGGGCTAGAACCTGGACATGTAGCTTTGTCGTCACCCACTCAATTCGTAAGGGGAGTGGACTGTGCCATCGTACGCAGAGCCAACGTGGGTGTGTGACTGATATGTGCGTGCCCCTGGCCGTCGTTCTGTACTGGGTATGTGCATCTGCATGTGTCTCTATGGCAGTGTGGGTCTCCTTTGTGGGGTGTAGGTGGTCCCTGAAGGGTATTGGACACCCACGTATGTGTTCTAGTTCGCCTTCCATGGGTTAGGCAACGCCTGCACCTGTTGGGCCACCTCCTTTTGGCATTCTGACACCTGGCATTGGGGTGCCATGTGTGGGTCGGTGAAGTGTTGTGAGCCAGCCGTGATTGCGGGTGCTTCATGCTGTGTGGTCTGTTGCAGGGGCTGGGTTCTCCTCTGAGTGGCTTGTCTGCCCTGGTCCTGGTGGTGGGTTGTGCGGGATGTCCATGGGCTGTTGTAGGGCGTCGGTGTTGAAGGTGTGGTGTTCGTCTCCGGCATCACTGATGGGTTGTCTGTTCTGACCTGCTGGAGGTGTTGTTTGTCCCTCTGCATTGTGAAGGGGAGGTGCATGTTGGCATTGTGTTGGCGCCTTGTTCTTGTCGACATGCAGACTGTGTGACAATGTACATTGTGACTGTTTGGGCGGTGGTGGCTATTTGAGTTGGGACAGTGTACATTTGGCCTACATGGCTGATGTGGGGTTGTAGGGGTAGATGTGCATCTCACAGTTCCCTGCTCTGTCCGATGTGATTGTTCTGTTACTGTGCCTGGTTGGACCCAGTTGTGTCCCCTGTTCTGCAGTGTGGGTGTTACACTTTGTGCCACATTGTCATGGTATGTGCTGTGATTGCTATGTGTGTGTGCTGCAGTGTGCCATGGGGATGGGGGACATGTCCCTGGGTAATTGTGGGTGTGCAGTGTGTTACACCTCATTGTGCATGTTTGGCATTGTGCCCATCACCCCCGTCCCCCCATCCCTGTTGGATCCTCACCCTGTTGTTGTTGTGTCAGGTCCTGTTGGGCTGTGTCCGTACTCCCTACTCCTTGCACCCTCTCCACACTGATGACTGTGGCCTGTGTTTCCTCCTGCTCCTCCTGTGGCGCTGAACTGCCACCTCCTGTCGCTGTTGCTGCCTTCCTGTTGGCAGCGGGTTTGTACCTGGTTTAGGTTGTCAGGTCCTGCCGGCGCCTCTTGGCCTCCTGGATTGGCCTCCTGGGCACTGCGACTGCATTCCAGGTGGTCTGCTTGTGGGTCAGTTGCTGGTAGTGTTCTGTCGCCTCCGTGGCCTTGGTCTTGTTTTCCTGCGGTCTGCACCCCGTCTTCCTCTCCATTTTCTCCTTGGCCTTCCCCGACCCAGTTGTTCCTTGCTGGTGGTCTGTGGGGGTTGTGGGGTTCACGTTGCCCTCTGCGCTGGGTCAGGGTGCATCCATGTTGCTACGTGCTTTGGCTTGTTTCTGGTGTGTTGTGTCTGTGGTTTTTATGGTGCAATTTCCCGCCAGACGCGTGGGACTTGCAGGCCTGAGGCTGCTTTTCGCTACTTTTTGTACCCCGATTGGCCTCATCTCATGATTTCTCATGTTCGCGTTTTGCATTTTTTAGGCGTGGTGTTGATTTTCACGCTGGCATTTGACACGTTATCTGGTGACTATCGCATGGTACCGCCTTGTTGTGAATTCCACGTTGACACTGGGTTATTTTCCTGTGATAGGCTGCGTTATTGAAAGTTGCGTTACGCTACTCTTGCGGTAGTTATCACACATTCTTGTGAATATATCCCATTGTGCTATAAACTTCTCAGAAGTGCTTGGAAAACTATATTTCAGTAGGGCTTAAAAAATAAATGAATATACACAAACTGGAAGGAAAACATAGGATTATGGGTGGAGATGTATGTACTTTTACATTTGTTTCCTATTTACAAACATTCTCAGAAGTTCACCTGGAAATCTGCCTCCGGTACAGGTTTTTAGGTGTACTGCTGGGAATGCCATGTGATATGTGCCAAATACTCCTGTCCCCACTCTGCATAGTCATACATTGTGTACAACTCTGTATCAGGAGGTTGTAGCCTCCTGTGCAAAATGCACATTTTTCCCTATGGAGAAAGGGCTTCCTGTGTACTTCAACTAAATATGTGGGTGCTCCGTACCCTTTCCCATCCTGGAAGGGGAGTGCAAATCTGACCATTTCCAAGATGGAAAGCGGTCGCAGAGGAGTTTTTTAATGCCCACAGATAGATTGCTGTGGGTGTTCCCAAACTTCTAAAACAAAACTCGCTCTGAGAATCCTACTTCTCACCCCTTGATATGGATTTACTACTGTGGATATCTCCAATCTTCTGGCAGAGAAATCCTCTGTAGTTGATGCATTTATGCTCACCAGGAAATCCTTTGTGAAGTTCTAGCAACGTCATATATGGGATAAAGTACCCCTGACTGCACATTATAAGGATATTGCTAGTAATTGAAGAGTTCCTTGAATATATAGAGGAACAATGCAGAAGGCCGAGTTCCTTTATAAGGCTCTGGAACTCTGAGATGACTTGCAATATTCTTATCATGTACAGCAAGTGGTACTTTATTCCTTATAATACATCATCACACACCATCACCTTTCCTACAAACCATTTAAATCCTTGGTGCGTAGCTCTTTCATATGAAAGAGCAAACATGTTTGCAAACTTTAAGAATAAAAAAAGAATCTCTAGTGCAAGATTAAACACATTGTGAGAATTGGGTTGTTGGCTGACTGGGGTGTGAGCCCTGGTGGAGCAACAGCCACAATCCCTTGCAAGGTGAACCACAAAAAGTCATTAAATTACCTTGTGCTTAACCCTGGGTAGCTTGGCACAAAAAACCGTCAGGCTTAACTTAGAGGCAATGTGTAAACTATTTATAGAGCACATAAACAGAAATGAAAAGAAAACACAACAAAATAAAAATCCCAAACCAATTCGGAAAAATAAAGTAAATTGTAATAAATTATTTGGTACCAAAATGACAAAAATCCAATCAGTAGAACGGGAGTTATTTTTAATGTTTAAGGTTCAAAATAGCACCTAAGAGATCAAATCGCCAACTGCGAACGTATAGTCACACAAGACCGGTTCAAAGTCAAAAGTTAAGGTTGACCGAAATGGAGCGCGATTCGGATACAAGAAGTGGGTTGGGCCCGGTCAGTGCTTACCTTTGGCCTTAGAAAAATGTCTGGAGAAAAATGTCTGCAAAGGTAAAGTTCAACAGGGCAAGGCTGCAGGAAATGTTCGAGAAGGGAGTGTCGTTGTCGGATGACCTTGGGTCGAAGCAGCAGTGAAGATTTCTACGTTCATACTTAGTCGCTGAAATGGAAGTAAAAAAACTCCAGCAGGACGAGGCAGAAGTCTGTAGCCGAAGACAGTTCTGAGAGGTCGGATACCCCTCTGGCGAAGGACGGCTGAAATAGATTTGCTGCCCCTGAGAAGAACCGAGCGGGAGAAGTCGTGAGGTCAATCCAGCGGGCGATGAACCTCAGGCAGATATTCGAGCAAGTTGATCCCGGTCTCTCCTGGTTCTCAAAACCCCTTTTTGCCAAATGTTGTCCTCAGTTTTGGAAAATGGCCGTCTGGGCACATTTACCTCCACAACCAAGGGTCCAGGACTGGTGGGACACCTCTTGGGGGTTCAGAACCCACTCAAGCTGGGTCCAGGTGCAGCTTCATGATGGGGGAAGCCTGTTATGTCCTGCGGCTCTGAACAGGAGGCCACCAAACTAGCCCTTTGAGTCACTTCTGGTAGTACTGAGTGGAGGTGTAGATGCAGGGCTCAACAGCAGGGCTGGCCTCTGAGGGTTCAAGGCAGGCTCCAACCAGCAAAGCAGTCCTACAAGGTGCAGCGGCAGTCTGGCAGTCTGGCAGGTCACAGCAGTAGGCAGTCCTCTGAGAGTTCCTCCACAGGTCCAGTAGTGAATTGAAGAGTGGGTCTGAAGGCCCTATTTTTATACCCTGGTGCCTTTCTTCTGGAACATGGGAGAAGCTTCTGGAAATGTTCTTTGAAGTGCATTGAATTTCCTGACTCCCCTGCCCTGGCTCCAAGCTGGATGCAGTGACAATACAGGGCAGTTAGGCCCTTTGTGTGAAGGCAGAGCACAAGCTACTCAGGTGCAAGTAGGGCTGGGCTCAGCTCTGCCCCCCCATACTACCAGCAGATGGCCCATTCAGGCACACCTAATCCATGTATTGTTTAACTGTTTGGGAGGAATTCACAAAGTCTAACTGTCAGTTACACCCAGTCATGTGCAGAGCCAGACTGGTAACCCAAAGCAGCCCTGGCATTTTTCTTGGACCAGCCCCTGGGGAAGCACTGCCATGCCCCAGCAGGCTAGAAATGCTTGCTTGCTGCTTATGTTACTGGGGGCCGATATTACGGCACTGTTGCAATACCGCCCTCAGTAACAAACCCAGCCCCCACTGCTGCAAAATCAGCCACCACCCTAACAGCCTCCCTGGGAAACTCCTGATACCTGGTATGGCCAGTCCGGCCCTGGTCATATGACCGAGGCAAGGCTACAGGTACAAAACGGCTAAGGGCAGGAAAATACCAACTTTCTAAAAGTGCAATTTCCAAACTTGTAATGAGAAATCTGACTTTGCCATTAAAGATGGTTTATCATTACAGTTTCATAGGTACCAAACATGATACATCTACCTCCTCTCAATTAGGAATTACAGCTTATTAAATGTAATAAGGGATCCCAAATGTTATATTAAGGGAGGTGTAGGCCTCACAGTAGAAAAAAAGGATTTTGGGAGTCTTTCACTATCAGGACCTGTAATACTTAAAAGTACATTTCCAAACTTTTAATTGCACAGCACCTTTCCCTATGGGCTACCTAGGGCCTATTCTAGGGGTGACTTATATGTAAAAAAGAGAGTTTTGCTCACGTACAGATGGATCAAGATATAAAGTTGGATCCGTCGGAAGCAAGATTGTTCCATATCTCGCAGTACATGTTCATTCTTATTTCGATTCCTTCTGCTCAATATCCATGTCTTGATGTCAGAGAAGTTTGCTGTAATTTTCAGCCAATTGGTATATGGAGTGATTGTTTGAAATTGAATGTCTTGATATCACTTTGGGATAAGGTAGCTCACTAGCTTGAGCCCCAGCTGACAAGAACAGTCCATAATCTATAGATCACAGGTTAAATTCCTAGCAGGGCATATTGCATCTTTCATCCATCTGAGCCTACGACAGTGAGTGCTATTGATAAAGAGTCTGAATGTTGTGTCACTGTCATACGCATGTCCCATTCCACAGCAGTCATAACAGCGTGAACTGGGGATTGTTGTTTTGGTTCACTTCAGTTGCTCTATTAATGTGCCAGGTTATACATGTTTTGTGGATGGTAAATTGAAGTTTGTAGGTCCTACCTTATACACAAACAACCCAGACAGAACAATTTACAGTATTTTAAATTCCAACATCATGTATGTGTGTGTGGTGTCGGTGTGTGACACTGGTGTTCACACATGGAGAGGTTGTAATGGGGAACTAGCAGGCCCATGACATGCCTCCCAACATGTCCTGTGTCTTAGATGATCAACACCTTCATTCTCCCCTTGCTTTTAAATTAAGATCACCTTGCATTCTGGGCTGTTTTAAAACCAGTTAGAAAATATTATGTCTCACTGAGTAGGACTTTCCTGACATTTACTTTATTTCATGGACATAATTGATTAGTTCTATTCACACTAACGTGTCACTCAAAGTGTCACACATAATGCAATAAAATGTCATACAAAAGAACGTTGAAAACTTGGAACTGCCACACATAAGCAAGCTAGAAACCTCACAGCTGTACGCAGAGTGGGAAGGGGCAGTGACTCTGAGCTAGACAATATCAAGCAAACATACTGCAGTGGGGGAGTGACTCTAAAAAGGGAGTATGTGAGCACCAGCGGGAGTGCTCACTGGGTCTAGACTTAGGAGAGAGGGCAGGAATATGGCTCCTGGAGGGAAGGGTTTGGGGCAGCAAGAGGAGGAGGAGACCTGAGGACAGCAGAGGTGTGAAGAAAAGCAACTTCTCAGCATTTAAAGGTCTACTGGATCCATTATTTGACTTCAAGAGCACTATGACCACTTTATTGTTGGACCTATGGCCAACTTTCCATTTTTTGTGAGTAGAGCAACAAGCACTTGTAATTACCCAGCTAATGCATCATATTGCATCAGATTTCTTAGAAGCCGTTGATTTTACTGACCCTCGAGGTTGCTCTTCTGGTCTATTCATCAGCTGCTTGCCACACCATCGGTCTTGCACTTTTGTGGAGTTTGTGGCTGGCAAAGCTCGTATCTACTGAGGAGTCAGCACTATACTTCTCTAGTCTTTCTATTGATAATAGCCATTATAAAAACATTGCTTAATGATGCACAAGGAAGATTTTTGATTAGCTGCCTAAAGTAATTTTATGGTAGCGTCTTAGAGGACAGAGGCAAAGAAACGAATGACGTGTTCTTTACATAAGCACTGCATTTCTTTCATCCCCTGCTCGATACACTCCTTCTCAGTCTCTCATTGCCGAGTAATTCCAGCTTTAGTCTTTAGTACCGGCGTCTCCAACCATTTCTGTCAGAAGAGCTACTTATGGTCAAATGAAAATCATCCAGAGCTGCCAATATTATTCATGCTGTCACCACACCAGACAAGATTATATTAGTGGTCACCGTATGCAAGACTACTAGTAGTGATCACCTCTGTACATCAGGCAGGATTGCCAGTAGTAATTAAAAAAAGTCTTTATCAATTTAATGCCTCAACATGAATATTACATAGCAGCGATAGCCACAATGCCCCTGGCATCAAGGTTATTATGTCAGTAATAAGTCTGCCCAACACCACAAATTATCATTCAAATATCCGCTTTAAGTATTCATTAAAAATTGAGCCATTTTTCACAAAACATCAGCCAATGAGTTCTGAAAATTTTCATTTCAAATTTGCAGTCTCAATTTTGGTACACATATGTTAATTAAATCAATTAAAAGTGTCTAATTTAGTAGGCTGGGCAGCACGTAGGAGAGCTACTCACAGGTAGGTGAAGAGCCACCAGTACCTCACGAGCTACTCGTTGGAGAAGTCTGCTTTAGTGTGAGATGTCTGTTTTCTTTACTCATCACACTGCAGAAATGTTTGAAAAATTACACACCTCTGTTCCCTGAGTGCTTTATTAATTAATAACGATGAGCTGATATTAAAATCATGCACCAGTGTTATTCCGTCCGTGTTCTATCTTTAATTTGCAGGTAATAAAGTTCAGTTGATGTGTATTTACATCAGTTGTGACTGAAATGATGCCACAATAGAGTGGCCTTAACAATAATGGCAACTGTGTATCAATTGTATTTTGACAATAAATTTGTTTGTGATGTGGGTTATAGTAAAGTGTATAGTGAACTTCACTGTGAATCTGCATTTTCTTTTAGGGAACTCATATTTCTTTCTCAACTGTGACAAAATGCCACTCCCGGCCAATAAGCATTAGAAATGGTTCTATATGAGTTATGTATGGAGTTTATTATGAGCAGGGCCACTGGATATATGTGATTCTGTGGCGTCGTCTGCATAAATATGGATTTGGTGCATTTGCCACTAAATCCATCATCTGCTGCACAATCAGCAGATTTTAATTAAAAAAAGTTTCTAGCTCAAACAGATCAAAAGTTGCTAAAAATGTGTTGATGCATATTCCCACACAATGGCCGTTCTCTTGCAAAGATTGACTGATCATCTTACAGTTAATTTCTGTATTTGGTGTTTAAACTGGTACTAATAAGTGTTAGCATGTGTAAAAATATCAAAACAATAAAGTAATACTCTTAGAAAACATGCCACATTAAGCCGCATATCTTGTCTTTTCTTGCTGCATAATTTGGTCAACCCTGCCACATAATTTGGTGCTTCTCTGCTGCATAATTGCATTGGCCCTGATTATGAAGTATAAAATTCACAACATATTTTTCATATAGCTGTCCTTTTTACTATCCAGTTGTAAGAGGAAGAAGCACGCCTTAAAAACTTACGGTCAAGGAATACCGAAGAGGCCATACATAAATTGCCGCAATGACGCACTTGCACTTTTGTTAAAAATTGAATTGTTTGATGTGGCATGTGCACTGGCAACATTTCTTAAAAACTGTTTGGATTAGTGTCTTAATGAGCCTAGATGGTAGGGGTATGGAGATTTTAGCTTCAATAATGATGAATTGGTATTTATATGGTTGTGTATACATATAAAATGTTATTTGTTTTAAATTGTATGTTTTAAAGACTGTGTCTAAACATTAATAAAACATTACTACTACTACCGAAGAGGCCAGAGTGTGCTTTTGTTATACAGCCTGAACCCCAAAAACACAGCATGTGACAAACTGTTCTGGGCTTTACCCCTCCTCTGGTGAACACCCTGCTGTTCAAACAGCTCAACAGAGAGCTCCACCGAGAGAACCAAGATCTGTCCAGCATTACAGGTGGCAGTCCACTTACCAACCACCCTTAGCAGTGCAGTCTCCTTTCACCTGCCATTAAGCAGACAAGCATACTTTGAAGCATAGTGACTTTTTTCTGGAATATGTTAAACTGATGAGACAAGCGCTTCCTCCCATCGTTCCTCACTCCCTCCCCTCTTTTCTTCCTTACTCTCCCCAGTCAAAGATCTGGATTGAATCCATCATTGTTCTTTGGCTCACTTCGCCACCTTAGTTCAGACCCAGCTTTATGCAATTCAGTCTTGATCCTGTGCCTCATGGGAACAGTCCAGCCTGAACTGCCAAGCCAGTCTTACCTGAACCAGAAACAAGCATCCTGGGACCGGTTTCGGGGTAACACCCCCCATCAGCCAGGCTAGCCTGAATCCAGTGGCAAGGGACCCACGTCTGGACATACCCTGCCAACTTAAGGCGAACAAAGCAAACACAAGGAGATGATGGACGGAGCGCTGAAACTTTTCAGACATTCACCCCCAGTCACAGATGTGGGTTGAATCCATCATCGTTCTTTAGCTCACTTCGCTTTACTCATTGCACTAGGTAATAACCAGTTGCACAGATGTTAAAGTGAAATATGGGCCCAGTAAACACCAGGACATGAGGATTTTGGTAGAGGAAGTTCCAAAATCTGTATGTTAGTCCCAATTCAACATTAGATCTTCTAAAACATAAATATTACCCCACTCGAAATAGTTCAAATACATTGGTGTCGTACTTCATCAAGGGTGATAATTATTGCATCCCATACAAGGCCAGTCATAATTAGGGTGTTAGTTATGTAAAAACTGTGACCTGAAAACCTACATTAAAACAAGTTAATATTATTAGAGGTATAATGACTGGAAAGTATTTTTGTCTGCATTTATATACTTAATTTTCTTATTACAGACACTTAAGTACATAGTTTGCCAACTTCAGCAGGATAGAAGCATTGGCAGGCCTTTTGGGATTCAGTGTTGTGGTATGTAGCAGGGTGAGTGGAACAGGTAGAGTTACATAAAAACTCTGCAAGATTCCACGGAGTTCCACGAGCAGGTGGAATTCGGCAAGTCACGCTACTCGCGCTGATTTTCAGCACCACAAGCTTGTTCTGCCCTGTAAAACCAGGGCAAACGGCACCACACGTTGTGCCAGAGGGTGCGTCTTTCTGCTGCACAAGTAGATATATTCCTCAAGCTGCAGCTTTCTCAGTGCGGACGGTTGTGGCCTGTCATGAATGCCTGCATTGAGAAATCTCACAGTGAGGTGTTCTAGCGCCTGAAAATTAAGCTAGGGGATGCAAGTTCCTGCTTGCCAATTAACATTGGCGAGACGCATCTGAGAAAAATGTGGCGATTGGTGGAGTCCTACCAGAACGCCGCATTTCAAGTGGAATGCGGAGTGAGTAATACTCCACAAACTCCACTAGCGGAGCAGAATTATTCTTTCACCCAGCAAATGTCAGTCACAAGTGTTTAACTACCAGGAAATCTTTTCTTGAACCTCAAAGAAGTCCAGCCCATCTTACTTAAAACCTGCCATGTGAAATTCTTGCATGCAGTGACTCTTGAGAAATGGAAAAGCCAGCTGAAATGGGCTCACAGCAGCCTTGAGTAAATAATGTTTCTGCTTTCAAGCAAACAGCCTAAAGTCTTTAATACCAGAGTGCTTGCTATTTCTTTACACAACTTCACTCACACCCTAACACAGATCGCTATATAGAAGGCAGTAAAAAGTACGATGACAAAAATAGAGTTTAAAGTCAAAGTTACTTACTGTGTGAAAATGACCTTTTTGTGTGGCCACCCCATTTATATGTTGATCTGAACTGCTGTTTTTTAGATTTTACACAATGGGACACTGCTGTCGAATACCAGTGTATAAACTCTGGCTTATTTCTATTTTCTATAAGGCCATAGTATATGGTGCTGGAATACACCCATGGTATGAAAAGTTAAATGGCATCTGTAGACTGCAGCACTTACTGTGCCATACACTAGTTTGATAAAGGAAACATGGCTTCAAGTCTACCAAGGTAGCCTGACTGCTGTAGTATAAAGCCTGCATTGCAACTTATTAAATTAACCCATTTAAAAGGTAAAAACATTCCATTTAAAAATTAGTAAGTCACCCCTATGTAGGCCTTGTGGTCCACCAGTAGGGTGCATGGTATTTAAAAGTAGAATATGTAGAAAATTAATGTTACCATGTGGCTGTGCACTAAAACTTATTTTCACTGTGGCAGGCGTAGATGCCTTATGTAGACACCAGAGTAAGGATTAAAATACCTATACTGCTATCTCTAGAATGGGGCAAGCTATAATAAATCACTAGTTTTAACAGTTGTTAAATATTCAATTCAACGATGAAGTTAGAATTTTAATAAATATTAGGGAAAAGTAACTTTTAGAAAGTTACTCTACCTGTCTGAACTGTCAGAAGGCTAATTAGCAAAAGTCTCTTCCAGCTCCCACCTGTGTTCAAGTCTGGGAATAGGAGCGAAAGAGGTGTGAAATGCCGCCCAGGAGCAAACAATAGGCTAATCTATATGGCCACAGATGAATCCTCTGAACTCCACAGAATATTCAGAATAGGGCCAGAGGGAATCCTGTTGATACTGCACTGTCAAATCCTGCTCGACAGGTCTGTTGAGCCACATGTAAGCATTTGCGGCGGACTTGAAAGGGATAGAACAGGATGCCAAGAAAATTGTTGTGTATCCTCTGTGTCTGTTTGCTGAAGAACTCTGATTGTGTACAACGAGACTTCAGTCGCTCAGTTTGCCATGAGTACAGTGCCTTTTTCAAACTAGAGTTTGGAGCTAGGGATGTATGACACAATCATGTATGCTTTTACAATGCATGCCATTACAAAGCTGGCAATACAATGGATGCGTGGTTACCACGCGTTCCATTACTATGCAAATCGTTACAATGACTTGCCTTAGGAAGCTGCTGGACTTTGGAATAGGATATATCACTATTCCAACTCCAGTCTGTGCAACAGTAGGGAAGGTGTTGGATTTAAAATCCAACAAAACACTCCCTAATGCAAGTCGTTGTAACGACTTGCGTGGTAATGGATTGCGTGGTAATGGAACACGTGGTAACAACGCGTTTGTTGTATTGCCTGCATTGTAATAGTACTGCGTAGTTCTGGATGCGTAGTAAAGGCTGTTTCTCAGTGTTAGATATGGGAGGACACTGGCAATTTCCCACACACACCCCAGCCCTTAGAGCCCAATTTTAGTGTGGCCAAAGACTTTTGCCATCTTGAAAATGCATTGGCACATGGCATTTTGATTCTGTTTGCAGTATGTCACACAAAAACTACTGAAAAAAGTGGGTAGGATTTCTCCCAGGTACCCTTCTCCCCATTGGTTAGTGAGTGCCCAAGAGTCACCTTCTTGCTAATGCAAGCATAAATACGGCACTCCAAGGCACCTACATCAGAACACTGCTGAACTTGCAAAATTATACCAGGCGGACTGAACCTCCTGCACTTTGTATCTGTGACCTGTGAGAAGGATCTGAGGAGGTTGGACACACCTCTACTAGAAATCAAAGAACAGAAACATCTCCAAGGATTATTAGGATCATCCCTTGGGTGGCTAAGGGGACGTAAAAAGCTGAAGAGGACATTCCTGTGAAGAATCCCTGCTGGCCAGTAGCAACTAGACTTGGACTGGACTTTGCTGTTGCCCTCTGCCTGACACTGTGTGAGTCTCTAAGTGCTCCCCCTGAGTACTGGGGCATTGGAGGTGTACTCCTGCATTTGTATTGGCACCCAAAAAAGTTTCTGAGCCTTTTCATAACATTGGCTGCAGAGCTTCAATGGGACCGACTACTAAAAGTATTGACCCGGCAGTTCCACAGGGTTGGATTACATTTCATGTTTGTCTCACATGGAGAAGAGTTGTTCCTCAGAAAAAACAGCAAACTCCCTTTCAGATTGGCACTTTAAATAATTTTTGACATTCCTACTTCCAGGCCCTAGGGGGTCAGTCTGCTTGGTGTACCCGACCTGTGCTACATCGGGTCAGCCTCAAATCACACTTAGGTCCCAGTCTACTGAGACCATTGATTATATTTGGTGCTTTGTGCTTTTTGGCACTATTTTCACTTACAGCTTTGAAAATTCAGATCTCAGGTTCCCCTTATTGGATTTTTGTTGTTTTGGTGTAATTTTGCTTATTACATTTTTCTCTATTTCTATGAATTGGAGTGGGATTTTTATTGTATTGTGTTTTTGACTTTTTAACTGTTTGGATACTTCGAAATGCTTTACACATTTTCGTTAAGTTAGGTCTATCTGCTCTGTGCCATAGCTACCATGGTTAAGCTAAGGTTTAAAGTATTGAAGCCTTTGACTGGAGCTGACAGGATAGGGTATTTATTGCTTGTGATGGGCACCAATCCACCCCATCAAATACGCTGCTTTCTCACACACAACAACTAATCCCCTCCTCTGAGCCTACTCCCTGAGTTTATCCACTCACCTTACCGAGCCATTATATGGGCTTTTGTCAACCAAATTAATATCAATCTCCCTGCCATGTTTGTGGTTAAGGTCCCCACTACGTACCTCAGACTTTGCTCTTTTTCATGAGCCCTGGTGCAGTTGTATCCATTTTATGCAAAAAGAGTCACCCTAACGGAACACCTACTGTGTGAAAGATCAACTAGTTAAGAAGCGGATGCATCGGATCCGCATTTGTGCTAATTTATTTTATATCATTTGAAGAGAGCAAATATTGCCATTTATGCTGCTCATTGGCACTAGGACTTTAGCAACTATTAACCAGGCAACTGTGGCCTCATTTAGAGTTTTAACAGAATGGGAGCATTTCTATAGTCTTGGTATTGCCCCCATTTCACAAAATTCGCTAGGGTCCTGCTCTATATGGAGTCAGTGTATGTGCTAGATATGCACTGGTCAAGCCTCCGCTGGCTCTGCCAGTATAAACTTTTGACCTGATGGTCCTTTGACAAGGGGCCGCCAAGTCACTTTGACAGTCACTATGCATTATTGATGTATCCCTATGATGGACTTGAACAGGGAAAATCTAGAATGGCCCTCTGGTACAGTGAGAAAATTCAATGTGTGTCTGGATAGAGAGAAAACAAACTCCTGATATGGGGGTATTTTCTCAATTCAAAACCTTTTCCTGTAAGCGTTCTCTAAACATTGAGTATGGGTGGCAAACCCTCAGTACAGAAAAGAGGGCTGCTGCTGTGGTGGATTCCTCCAGAGCAGAGATACATGCTGAGATCTCTAAACAGGATGGACAGTCTTTTGTAGGGGTGGAAGGTTATGACCTCCATCCTCTGAATGGAGCCTTCAACCGTCCTCAATTGTCTCAATGACCCATAACTGAATCAATGATTTACATATTCATCAATAAGGACTTTAAAGCTTTGTTGGGGGTAGGTATGAAATAGATTGTTCAGAGTTTGCAGCATGGAGTTCCATGGGTCATGTGCCCTAAACATGAAATGGTACGCCACCCATGTGAATCTTCATGAAGTTGGCAACATGAAACACTGTGTGCAGGATTGGACTGGCGTTTAGCAGAGATTTCATTGTGTGCTAGCTTGCGAAAATAATGAACTTGTCTTATCTTCTACTCTAACCTGATTAGTACCCTTCTTGGGAACCATAAGAAGTTGAAGCAAAGTGATGAAATGATGTGTTTTATACTAATGCAAGGCAGACTTTGATCCAGATGCCTTTTTCCCTTGTCCAAAGAGCTTTTGCTCACCTCTTAGAGATAATAGTTTTTTCAATTGCTTAAGGTAGATGCCTTTCCCACTTGCTAGATAAAGCTTGTCTTGATTCATATGGATACTGTCTTTAGAGGCTTTCCAGGCTGACAACTTCTGCCTCGCATCTTCCCAATTTTCCTGACTTTCCTAGCTTAGCTAATTGGGCTTTCCCTTCATGGGAAAATTAGTCTGCTTTGATTTATTTTGAGAGGCCCTTATAACAGTTTGCCTTCGCATTTATGATTTTAAATTGCTTTGCAATTTTTTGACTAATGCATTAATGGATTTGCTAATGATTTACAACTAATTTGATGATTTGAACTTATAACCATGCTATTTTACTAATAAACCATCATGGTTTCCAAATCCAATATTCTCTGTGAACTTTCTGAGGCCTAATGTGCTTCACGTTATTGGAATGTATACATTGTTATGTCATCCTCAATCGGGTTTGAGTGCAGCC
This sequence comes from Calotriton arnoldi, assembly GCA_963921515.1. Lineage (NCBI taxonomy): Eukaryota > Metazoa > Chordata > Amphibia > Caudata > Salamandridae > Calotriton > Calotriton arnoldi. The sequence goes on along the minus strand of CAWUFW010017158.1, from coordinate 112,796 downwards.
TAAAATTGAGTTTGCACCACAATTTGCATGGTGTAAATTGCTGCATCAAATCTGGCAGCAGAGATGATTGCAACTAAAGCTTAAGAGATCTAAATTTGCCCTATATTCAGTTAAACTCTGCCCGACCCCATCTACATTCTCAAAGTTTCCATGGTCCTGTGCAGAGTATCGTTGGGGTTCTCACGTTCCTGAAGCTGTTGTAGTGTCCAAGGAGTGTTAGTATAAGTAGGGTTATGTGTTTTTGATTGTGAATTGTCGACAGGTACGGTGGTTTGTGGTATTGATAAGCTATCATGTTGAAGTGTGGTGTTAATTTGGGTCAGTGAGAATCCCAGTTTGAAGTGCTTTTACACAAATTTTGCTTTCTGCTTATGGAGATAATGCGCTTGCTACAATGAATTGAAGTTTCGTTATCAGATTTGTCGTAATCCAAGATCCCGGGATAGATATTGAGTTATATTAAGGTTTTGGCTTGTTTGTTAATGTTGAGGTGTTGGATCTTGGGGTGCTATTGGCCACACTAAGATAGAGATTTAGTAAACTACTGTTGTGAGAGTGTAGTGAGATTGATGTTTGGTTCATCCTTTGTGCATGGGAGTAGACCGCACTACTCAGGGTGATTCTACTGGTCGAGAATTTACTCCATTTGTTTGATAGTGCCAGGAGGGTGTTATTTCCCGTGTACCCTAGAACTATTGCTGACTTTGGATTTTCTTTAGTGAAACAGAAAAGTTATCATTTTATTTTTGATCTTTTATATTCTGTTTGTGCAAAGCTGATCGGTGTGGAGTGGGAGCTGATGTGAAGTACTGCGAGTTCCATCATAAGGTGTTGCTGTGGTATTGGTCGGTTGGTGTGTGTGCCGCATTGGGATTGGTAATTACTTGATTGGGTGTTGTGCTGTGAGTGGTCGGTTCAGTGGTGTCACACTAGGATTGGATGCCTGTATCATTGAGTATTGAATTGTGATTTACTGGGAAGTGCTGGTTATGTCAATTAAAGTTTACTCAATCTGTGTTGCATAAAAAATAAAGAAAAAATTCTTCAAGAAATTGAGAGCTTTGTTGAGAGAGGATGTAAGAATACCTCTCTGTGTGGGTGAGGAGGCCCATCCAGTGGGCACACCCACACATCACATGATGACCAAAATTGGATTACATATGTGTATTTGGGTTAAACAATCGAATAAGATCACAGTGAATGAAATGTCTTTGCTATTTCCCCCACATGGTACCATCAACTTTACAATAATTGAGAACCTGCGACAAGTGTTACGTGAGAAGAAACCCCCACCTATACCTGTTCAATATGACGCCTTGAATGCATGGGAGTGTGACACCCATGCGAAAGAGAAGGAGAAATATCAGCCCAGAGCTAGGAATAAGGTCCGCAGTTGGTTGGAGGCAAGGCGGGACCCAGAGCTGCAATAGGGGATGGAAAAACAGAAAGAAAGAAATCAATAGAGGAGGTGAAAAGGAAGGGAAGAAGGATGAGAGTGACAGTAATTCTGGATGATTTGTTGACTTCCTGACCACCTGTGTAGAATGCAATCCATCAGGCTGGAGGGAATCAATAGCTCATAGGCACATTGATCAGGGTCCCCCAGAGGGAGGTTTGCCCCTTATCACTCCAGATCCATTATCAAGAGCCACGAGCACCACCGTCATCATTACAACTCCAGGTACATCAACTGTTTGTACAACCCCTGCTGAATCCCAAACTCTGGAGAGAGAGACACTTCAAAGGAAATTGGATGTTTTGAGGTTAAAGGCAGAATTTGAGAAGCTTGTTAAAGGAAATCTTGAGAAAGGGTTCATAAATGGTTACAATGAAGAAGAGCTTTTGTTTTTGAATGAAGAAGCTTCAAGACATGCCTGTGAATCCCACGAGGAATTGGAGGAGTTAGCTGCGGAGTATGGGCCGACTTGTGTAAAAGTCAGAAGTTAAGGAAGAATTTCAGAATGTTTATAAATGAAAATACTATAAAGAATATGAGAACATTGGGCATGAAATTACATGTGAAGGATTTAGTTTGTAGTATCGAAAAATGGAGTGACACTCAAAGGCACATGGATCGATGGTCTAGAAAAGAAAGGAACAGAAAAACTGGGATGATAGAGGGGGCGTAAAGGGGGAGCATAGGGCAAATGATACGGAAATCAAAGGGTACCCATTGAGAGAGGAACAAGGAGGTGGTTGTGTGTATGTACCCTGGAGTCATGGTGATCTTTCCACATTTACAAATCAGTTTCCAAAATTGCGAGAAGATTTTGACCTGTGGTACACACAACTGGAGAGGTTTGTGAAAATTTCCAAAGTGTTGTGGGAAGATTGAAATATGTTCTTTAATATTATGGTCCTAAATGATTTGTGGGTAGAAAGTAAAGTGGCTGCAGCTTGACCAGCAGCTAAGCTACATAGTTATCCTCAGACTTGTGCGTCTTCTCCAATTGTTATTAACAAGTATAACAAGATGATTACATTTTTGGAAACAAAGTTTCCACAGAAGGTGGTTGATATATTCTGGTTGTAGTTTGCATCTTTTCTCAATAGATGGAAGCATACCAGTCTGGGAGGAATAGCAGTCTGACTGTGGCCAAATTGCTGTTGAGGGAATTGATTCCCAGGTTTGGTCTACCGGTTTCACTGCAGTCAGATTGTGGGACCCATTATGAAGATGCTGTGTGTAGCCCTTCAAGCAGAACAAATATTCCAATGTAGTTATAGGCTGGTGGTGTTAGGGTTTGTTGAACAAATAGATGGGGCGCTGAAGTCTCAACTTCATAAAGTGTGTGCGTCCACTTCCCTCATGTGGCCTGATGCCCTGCCCCCAGTTGTGATGATCCTCCAAAGCACCTCTGATCAGAAAAAGGGACTCTCCTCCAACAAGATCCATATTGGGAGAACCATAAGACTTCACACTCTGACTGCAACTGTGCTTGTGAATATTACAAATGATATGATTCTTGGCTACTACAAAGGACTGGCTGATGTGGTGTGTTCTCGATCTCACCAGGTTGAGTAGGTAACTCCACTTCCAAGGTAAGAACAGTGCTATAAACTCAGTCCGGGTGACTGGGTCCTGGTGAAGAAATACGTCAAGCAATTGTGTCTGGAGCCCCGCTGGCGTGGCCCTTTCCAGATCAGTGCGGGGTCCTCCCAAAAGGGGTTCATACATCGCACAACTGGTGAGACAAACCAGCAAAGAAGTGGTGACTACAACAACTGATTTGTAGAGTCAAACTGCAGTGCAAAACAAATCCTCTGAGGCAGGAGAAGATTGTGCAGATGCAGTACAAAGTCAACTAGAGACAAGTGCAGAGCCTGTGGTGAACGAACGAAGAGTAGCCACTGTGAACCAAGCCACAGAAAATGGAAATGTGCGCCCTGAGCTTAAAGAAGGTGAAAGCAGTTTGGCCAAAAATGAGCCAGAAAGAGAAAGGTGGCAGAAAAAGGGTGAGAGACTGAGAGCTGTTGTGTCAGAAGAATACATCCCAGAAACAATCAACCAAGAGACAGGGACAAGTGAACAAAGTGACTCTGACAGTGAACAGTCAGTAGTCAAAGATCAAGTAAACAACAGGTGTCCAGTGGAAGCTACTCAGCTCCTGAATGGAAATGCTTTGATGAAAGTGAGCCTGCCTCAAGAACACACGGGACTGAGAATCAACATAAAAATTTTAATAAGCCTCCATGAATGGTACTAACACAGTGAAGATTTTTTTTTTTTCCTTTTCAATTGACTAAATGCAAGAGACATGCATCCATTTGCTGAAGATTTATGATTATGTTCTGAATATCTATTAATTCTTAGGTCCCAGGCTCCAGTATTAGAGAAGGGTTGTCCTTATTAGAGAAAACCTGATGTAGGGTAGGTTTGAATGTTCAAGTAAACTGAACTGATATTGTCATCTCGAATTAAGTGAGGTTTTGATAATTTTAAAACAACAAATAGAAGTTTGCTTTTTATTCAGATTTGTTGGACTTGGCCCTTTTTGCAGGGTTATCCCCAAACATTTTGCTTCTTCCTCCTATTCTTTCCTGACCTGTTGTTGTTGGTTTTAGGACTCTGGGTACTTTACCACTGCTAATCAGTGCTAAAATGCATATGCTCTCTGTGTAAATTGTGAACATGATTGGTTATCCATGATTGGCATATTTGACTTACTGGTCAGTCCCTAGCAAAGTGCACTGGGTGTGCCGGGGCTGGTAAATCAAATACTACTAGTGGGCCTCGAGCACTGATTGTGCCACCCACATGAGTAGCCCTGAAAAGATGTATCAGGCCTGCCTCTGCAGTGCCTGTGCGCAGTTTGCTAACTGCCATGTCGACTTGGCAAGTGCACCCACTTGCCAGGCCCTAACCTTCCCTTTTTTTACATATAGGACACCTCTATGGTAGGCCCAAGGTACCCACTTGGGTAGGGTGCAGTGTATGTGAAAGGTAGGACATGTACTGATGTGTATAACATGTCCTGATAGTGAAATACTGCCAATTTCGTTTTTCACTATTGAAAAGCTATCTTGCCCCATAGGACAGACTAGGGAATACTTTGTAACATTTTATAAGCATATCTTCCCATAGGGATAAGATAGAAAAATAAAGTTTAGGCTCTCTGAACTCAGAATTTAATAACACATCTTTTACTAAAGATGGTTTTTAAATTGTGTGTTTGAAAATTCCACTTTTAGAAAGTAGGCATTTTCTTGTTTAACCAATCTGTATGCCTCTGCCTGTTTGTGTATTGACTGTCTGGTTTTGGAGTGACAGGGCCTGGGGAGGTGCATTCTCTCAGACAGCCAGGGGGGTTAATGTGTGTTCTGCCTTTCCTGAATGAGTCAGGGCTGGGCTGAATAGACCTGGGCTGCATTCAGAGTAGGGGAGGAGTTCTCACTAGTACCTGAATAGGCCTGGTCTGTATTTAAGAGTGGTAGGAGGAGATTTCCCTTGTACCTGAATAGGGCCTGTCTGCCTTACACAATGCTGTCTCCACCTCCTGCCAGGCAGCTGCACACGAGAGGACAGAACTGGCTTGGACTGGGCTCAGAGACCCTTGCACAGAGAGAACAAAGCCATTTTGGGGTATAAGTATTAGACCTAAAACCCCTGAACTTTAGACTACTTCTGGAATCAAGAGGAACCTTTGCTGAGGAGTAGAGCTGGAGAAACTGAGGAGAAATACTGCCCTTGCTGTGTGTCTGGGGTTGGCCTGCAGTTGCTGTTCTGCCAAAGAAAGGAGAAGGACTTTGCTGTGTGCTGTGTCTCCTGCTTGAGGAAAGTCTCCAAGGGCTTGAGTAGAGCTTGCCTCCTGTTTTGAAGTCTCAGGAACACAAAGACTTCACCCCCAGCTCCCCTGAACTTCCTTGCTGGAAGTTATGACCTGCCAGGAGTGCCTGTGACTGTATGGGGCCTCTGGAGGTTGTTTCTGCTGCTGGGAGCTGGAAAGCAACGCAACAAACAAGGAAGGAGACGCATCACTCTTCTGGCAGCAGTTTTCCGATGCAATGCTGTGGTGCGAGAAGTATCTCCCCGCACCGTTATGCCACTGCTGAAACTGACGCAGCGCCTGTCGCCGCTGCAAGAATCGACGCATCGAGGGATTGCGGCTGAAAAGGTCAACGCAGTGCCACTTGCCGCCTCCGCATCTTTTGCCGACGCATCCCGGATTTCCACGCATCGTCCCTGTGCCGCACGTTTTCCCCAGCGCATCACCCGCGGATCGGAGTCGTCTCAGAACCGACGCATCGCTTCCCCCTACAGACCAGACCCGACGCATCGCTCCCCTGTGTACAGCGGAACTGTCGCATCGCATCCACGAAGGTCTCAGGAGCGACGCATCTCTTTGTTTTTCGACGCTTCTCATTGCTGCGGCTGTTTGCCTTGGTGAACTTTGTCGCAACAACAGGTACTTTGCAAGAAATCACGCATCCATAGTTTTCTATGGACTCAGTTGCTGAAACCTTTTGAAAGTCATTTTTCTTAATATTTATATGTTGGATTTTTTGTTAAGTTTAGATAAAGATACTTTAATTTTCTAAACCGGTGTGGTGTCCATTTGTGGTGTTATCACTGGGTTACTGTGAGTGTTGGTACAAATACTTTACACATTGCCTTTGGGATAAGCCTGTCTGCTCGTGCCAAGCTACCAATTGGGTGAGCAGGGGTTATCTAAAGTGTGTATCCCCCTTACCCTGACTAGAAGCAAGGGTCCCTATTTGGACAAAGGTACCTACCTCTGCCAACTAGAGACCCCCATTTATAACAAGATGTTTGTGTTCTTTTGATCTGACTTGAGAGAAACCATGGTGTCTAGTTGACCAAACAAATATAGAGTCTGGAGTGGCTCCTTATAAGGAGCATGAGGGCTCCTCCATTTACTGCCTAGTAATTCTTTATTAAGTTTTATTACTGACAGACATGCCACGTCATCACCCTGCCCCGAGGGTTAGGCATTTTCATGGCACTTTTCATAGGAACAAGTGGTCGTGTGCATGTGCCCCTGTCGCAGGTTTTGCCAGGCTTCTCCACTGTCAGCCCTGACCCTTTACAGCTTGCAATGCTGTAGGACCAGTCCCATTTGTGGCTCACAGCACACTCACCAATTGAACACAGCTTGGGCGCTTTAGGCTTCAGCTCTTTTTTTTCCAAGTCTGTGTGTCAGTCAGTGAGGGTTCACCTTTCCCTGCTTGTCACAGGGTGATGCATATTCAGCAAAACTCACTGACTAAGCTACACCCCGTAATAAGCTGGGAAAGACGTTGAGCTCACGCAGCTCCTGGAGCAGCTTCCTACTGGAGTCCAAGGCTGCAGACGCTTCTCTTCAGGTTAAAGGGCAAGAATCCTGACTACATTGCACACCCTGCATTTTCACACACTGGCACAGCACTTCCAAGGCTCAAGGTGCACAGACAGGTAAATTAAGGTGGGAGGGTGTCACTTTGCAATATTTTCATTTCACTGCGAGCTATCAAAAAGTAAGCTAGCCCAGCAGGTCGAGTGCCTGCTCCAATAATCCTGCTATAACCTGCTGCAAGACATTGGTTAAAATCATAGAGAGATTAATAGTGTTTTTTCGCTATGGCTTATTGTTGACACCGTTTCTGCACATTGAAGAGTTTGCCTTTCTGTTCTTCTGAGGCCCAACATTGGCCCCAAGACATGGGTTTTTTGTCTTTGACTTTTAGTTTCAGTTTCTCTGCCAGACATCAGTTGGAAAACCTTGCCGTGGCGCGCTACTCTCAGAGGTCCTGGGGGCGACGATTATGAGTCGAAAATAGTTTGGTGCAACACGACACATTTTGTGATAGTATTTATTAATTTATTATTTTGGCATATTTACACATGTTAACACTATTCGGGTATTGGCTTCATCTCATTAGTACGAGTATAACACCCAAATGTAGCAATAAGCTTCAGACAGTGGTCCAGTTAACCTTTGCACACTCGTTTTTGTTAAAATCTAGTGATTATGCCACAGGTGCTGAGTTGCATGGCTTATGCGGCAAATCCATAATTATGCAAAAAACTGCTTTTGTAAAATTGCATGATTCCAGTGACCTTGACCTATACAGAAGAAATGCATAGCTCCCGGTTTTAGGGTTTAGACTGCATGCCATTGGATAGACCATTCAAGTGCAGCATAGCTCAAATTGAAACAGGCAAGTGAACACTGATTGGATCAATAATAGGTAAGGTCCAACTTTATGAACCAGTGGCTTTGCCCCAATATGCAAACTGCAGGTCTAATAATGATTTTAAAAAACGTCCAAGACATCAGACACAATTACATCTTACGCCCCACCGTTTTCAAGGTTTTTCAGCAACAACTGTGTCTAGTGAAAATAACAGTGGCAACTGACTTATTTATTTTGATAATTGGTCTATTAGTGGACTTGAATTCTTCTGGTGAGCATGCTTGCACCGAAACTAAACCTGATTCAACTTATTTAGGAGAGCAGTGTAGACTTACATGAACATTTTACATAAGGATATGTTTGAGGGATTAATTGCAGTGGATCCTATAAGGTGACCCTGACTGAATTACTGACATCAGCAGGAGACATGAAGATCCATTGCACTTAAGGGATCAAATTTATATCGGGTGAAGCCTATATCTGACCGATGCACCACTTCAGTTCCTCTGACAAGTTCACGTATGATGAATGAAACGCGTTGGCTGTTTTTTCATATCACCAATGAAAAATGAAAATAAAAACCTATTGGACTACATGCAACTTGGGTTGGACTTGTATACAAATGAACCCTAACTTTGCGGTGCACCACCACTTGTGTGTTTGGATTTTGTCTGACAGTCTGGGCGCATCTTGGGAGTGGCAGGTGCTTGGTTTGGTGCATGCAGTAAGATTACAAATTCTGATAAATTGGGACAAGGAGGAGGTGCAGTGCGAGGAGTGACTCGCTGCTCTGTTGTGTGTCTGACACAATTTTAGGTCTATCACAGGAATTTATATTTCCCGATTTTATAAAGAAAGTATTACATTTAAGTTGACTAGACCTGGATATGATTTTATTGAGGAAATTGAAGAAAGGAAGAGATTGAGAGGAAGGCAAGGAGACAAGTTTTATATATATTAGTATGTGTCTATATGTATTTACTAAAAAAAACAAAGGTTACAGAGACGTTATATTTAGGCTTAGATTTCACTAGTACAAAACCATAGAAATGCAGCAGTTATAGTTACCTAAGCTAACTTTAACTTACTTGTCCGCAATGCATTGCTTATGACCTCACATATTACATATTACATCAGTCATGACATGGTCAGTGACATGACTGATGACATCTCAAATGGCATCAGATGACAGCTCTGGCTTTTAGAAAGCCGAGTTATGTTTGCTTTTGCTTGGTGGCGGATGGCAGCTCTTACAAAGCAAAAGCAAACAGCTATATCTCAGGGGTGGGCCACCCAGGACATAGCAGGAGCCGGCCCTGGAGGGTGGCGGCCCCCAGGCAGCTATTTTTATGATATGCCCTGGGGACCTGGCCCACCTGGGGGTTATTTAAAAGCAAGCACGGGAGCCCAAGCTTGCTTTTTTTTTGCTGCAAATGTGCGAGTATCACGATTTTACTGCACCTTTTTTTAATGCATTTTTGGCCTGTTAGGGTCCCTCTGGGACCCCTAAACCAACTTTATAGGGTCAGGATATTCCTACCCTGCCCCTTTTCTTTTTTTTCACATTTTGTTTTGGGACTGGGCTCAAACCAAGTACCAAGATGGCTGCCAAAGCTTCCTGATTGAAGTGTTGGCAGCCAATCAGAGCTCTGCATTTCCCTGCTTGAGCTTATTATGTTTCGCAAAGTCATCAAGGGCAGAAATATCACTAATCATATTTTCTTAAGTTTCTCAACAACTACTGAATGGATTTACACCAAATTAACAAAAAGCACAATCTGCGTAACCAAATCTACCTTTCTGCCAAATTTGGTGTCATGGCTGTAGCCATGTTCAAAGGGCCAATAGGAATTAATATGGGAAAACGCACTTTTTTTGGCACCTCTTTTTCTTGGCCCCCGCTTGACTGATCACCCCGCAACTTTCCATGCTTATCAAGCCACACAATGACACTTTTTTGGGAAAAGATTTGTGAAGATTCGTCAAACGGCCCCAAAGATATAGGCAAGCCCCCCCAAAAAAAATATATATATATCTATTCACACAACCCAGTTCCGGTTAGTGCGAGGCTGTCTTCTGGCATTCTGAGATGGGTCACCTGTAATCCCTCAAATATGCACAAAGTTCTGCTCCCGTGGAACCAAAACACTCAGACGCTCCTGTATGCTAAGTGCTCAATTTAATGAGTTTACAACGCATTTTGGCATTCCGCCTTGCTCATGGTCATCATTTACAAGACACAAACATCCGTGTTAAATTCAATACAGAAAATGAAAATGGACTCCACCCCACAACAATGTTGAATAATAAAGAAAAGCGTCGGCCATCTTAACACAGAATAATATGTCCTCATTTACTGTGCAACTCTATATAAATACACAATGTTTAAATGTGTACTGCATATAAACAATAAAGTTCTTGTTAGTTCTGCGCCATCCGTATTTAATCCCTACCAATACATGATAAAAGAATAAATATCATTGGAATCTTTTATAAATTACAAAAGAGTCTAATATACTGTATAATATGTAATATAGAGTATAATGCCCCAAAACCAATTAAGCCCAAGTGGGCAATGCACAGCAAAAAGACTTTACACATGAAAATGAATAAAGCACACTCTGTTCACATTTATAGAGTCACCCGGATAACTTCCACATATATTTCATCATGCTGTGAACAATACTTAATTTTTGAAGTATTCGAAGACAGAGGGCTCCCCGCTATTCTCTATCACATAAGTGCCTGTACCTAAATAAGAAAATAGAAATATAAAATATTTCCATAAAAAAATGTTTAAAATACCAGAAACTGCACAAACTTATCAATTCATATACTTTTTATATCAACCCAGACGGATAGCCAATTCCTCACTCATATTTAAGCCCTGTGGGGTTAAGGTCTCAAAATCAATAATATATTTGGACTCCAATTTCCGCAATTTCAATTAACGGTTCCTACCGCTCACATTGACTTCTACTGCATCAATCACAATCATCCATAACAGTTTTTCATTCTGAAAGTGAGAGTCATAAAAATGTTGGGCCACAGGACAATATTTATCATTATGCCTAATTCCCTGAATATGCTCAAGAACTCATTTCTTAGCTTTGTGTATTGTACTCCCAATACACATCTTGTTACATGAGCAAATTAAACCATATACACAGTATGTGGTGTTACAGGTCAAAGATTTTTGATCTTAAACTCTCTCCTTGAGTGGGGTATTTGCAATCTGGAGCAATCAAAACTGTTGCTACACACCTTACAGTTTCTACAGCATAAAAAGCCTCCTTTGCCCACTTTGACATGCTCATTCTTACTTGTAATCATATTTTGACTGAGCTTCTCCCTCAAGGATCTGTTTTTCCTAAAGGTGATCTGAGGATTGCAGTTCAAATGTTTACTTAGAACCTCATCTGTTTTTAAAACATGCCAATGCTTGTTCAGAATCCTGCGTAACTCTTGCGCCTGATGAGAAAAGGTAGTTATAAATCTCTCATTGGCATTATCATCCAGATTTTTACGTTTATGTAGTAACTCATTCCTTGAGACTGCTTCCACTCTCATGCTTGCTTGTTTTATAACCTTCTTGCTATATCCCCTCTCACTGAATCTCCTGCACATAATAGTTTTCTCTTGTTGAAATGATTCCTCTGTACTGCAATTCCGCTTTGCACAAAGCAATTCCCCATATGGTATACTATACACTAGATTAGGGGGATGAGCACTGCTGGCGCTTAGCAAGCTGTTACCTGCAGTCTCCTTCCTGAATAACTCAGTTTCCAATCTATCCCCTTTCACATGTACCCTCACATCCAAAAATTCGATTGCATATTTACTAATGTGCCCTGTGAAGGTTAGATTGAAGAAATTCTTGTTCAATTGATTTACGAATTGCTTAGCAGATTCTTCATCACCATTCCAAATACAAAAGATATCATCTATAAAAACATAACCACAAAATAACACATCTCTCAAATTCCTCCAGATATGCCGACACCTGCTCCTCCCACCAGCCCATGAAAAAATTCGCTTTGCTGGGGGTGAAGCAGGTGCCCATTGCAGTCCCTTGTTTCTGTCTGTATATGCAGTTATCAAAAATAAAAAGTTGTTGCTCAAGCAAGAATAAATCATATCAAGAAGCATCTCAGAATGAAATAAAAGAAAGATTGAGCAAGCTTTCAAAAAATGTCTCACAGCCTGCAACCCCAAATCATGTACAATGCTCGTGTAAAGACTACTGACATCCAAAGTTATAAGTGTATAATTCTTATCCTAATGAATGCCATCAATCGTGGTTAAAAAATGAGTCGTGTCTTGTATATATGCAGGTAATCCTACCACAAAAGGTCTTAAATAGTGATCTATGAAACGTGAAGTATTTTCCAAGAGGGATCCTATCGAAGAAACAATCGGTCTTCCAGGGGGATTCACTTCACTTTTATGCAATTTAGGTAAGAGATACAGCACTGGAATTTTAGGATGGGGCATCTCCAATAGGTGTATTCATCCCATTCCACAAAACCTTTGTCCCTCCAGTCAATCAGCATCTCCCCAAATCTTACATTGGTTTTTGTCACCTCATTCCTATTACAAACGCAATAACAATTTGTATCACTCAGCTGCCTCGCTCCGTCTGCCAAATAATCCTCCTTAGCCAATTATACTACATTACCTCCATTGGCCGATTGCCGTATGACAATGGAGTCATCTGACCTTAAATATTCCATGCCTTTGATTTGAGCAACAGTTAAGTTTTTAAATTAATATGCAATGCCTTATACCGTATCTTTCTGAGGTCCTTCATCACGCCCCTCTCAAATACCTCAATAGCGTCACATTGGATATTAGGCAAAAACACTGATTTAGATTTAAATTAACTTGCTTGATTCAAATTTAAATCAAAATCAAAATTCTCAAGGTTCAGAACAGAATTCACATGATTATCACAGTCCAAGTCCAATATAGATAGTGTATTCAGTATCTCAATATCATCGATATTTAGATTACTATAGGTCAGTGTCCTGCTTTGGCTAGATGATTTTACATGTTGGCTATCAAACCACTTCTTTAATTTCAGCTTTCTAGAAAAATAAAAAAATCAATTCTGATTTGTGTATAATTTAAGTAAGCTGACAGACTGAATGACAACACTAGAGAAAAAAGCTCAGTCTCTTCTACAGATAAAATACGATGTGACAAGTTTACCACATTCATGATCTGGCTTGTTTGCCCCTCGTTATCATTCCCATGGGCTCTTTTTTTGGTTTGTTTGTTCCTTGCATTCTTCCTTTGTTTCCTCATACTCTGCCCCTTTGCACTTTCTGTTCTTGAAAATGCTCTGCCCTGCCCTGATTCAATAACTGGAATTGCCTTAAAAAATTTCTTATTATGCTCCTGATTCACATCCAGGTTTAATGCTGTGACCGATACATCTGACATATTACCATCTGAAATATCACTCTCACTCATCTCCAAAGTATTCGCAGGTGTCATGTTTCTCAATGCTGTGCCACTGTCCTTATTTTGAAACATATGATCGTACTTTTTATGGAATGTTAGAGTCCGTCCCGCTTGATAATCTTTGAAGGCTCTAATAAACTTCCGCTGTTTCTTCGCTGTAATTTCTTCTTCAATCTTATTGAGTTGTACCATCAGGTTTTTCATAAACTCATCCAGGGACTCTTTTGATACCAGTTTGCTCAATTCCACTAGTAATCCATCAATCTCTGCAAAAAGCTTGCTCCGGTCCTTTAACGCGTACTTGACTAAAATATTCATCATTGTTAAAGAGTGGTCCTGAGAATTATTGGACCACTCCTCCAACATGTCAGGTCCGGATCTATCATAACTATTCTTGATCCCCGCGGTCCTCGCCATACATCAATATAACGTTGGAGCGATTCTGCTTCCTACCACTTGGAAAGTTCTTTTTTATGCAGTTTCTCAAGTTGATGGTACAATGTTTGTACTTTAATCTCCTCATTGATATGCTGTGTCGCAATACTCGTACTGCTTCCTGCCACCACCTGGGCGAAGAATAGTTTATTTGCAGTTTCTTTTCTTTTGGCTTCCAGACCTGCAGCCATTCTTCCTTAAACTAAATTGTTTTATTAGCACACAGGTGCTGACAGCTCGAGACCAATCGGTCTCCAAATCAAGTCAGCTCCAACACCCGTTGTCCCACAAACTTCATAACCAGATGGGCACAAAAATAGACCAAGAAAACAACACTACCGGCACACCAGATACCTCCCGTGTCCTCCGATGTAGTTCCGGTAGCCCTCTGTGATGGCGAGAAGTCTCATCAGTCTTGTCCCAGCTTCTCCAGGAACGCCGATATGCCACCAAAAGGGGTATAATGCCCCAAAACCATTCAAGAATTGAGTATTGTTTACAGCATGATGAAATATATGTGGAAGATATCCTGGTGACTCTATAAATGTGAACAAAGTTGTGCTTTATTCATTTTCATGTATAAAGCGTTTTTGCATGCTTTGCCCACTTGGGCTTAATTGGTTTTGGGGCATTATACCCTTTATAACATGTTATACAGTATATTAGACTCTTTTGTAATTTATAAAAGATTCCAATGATATTTATTCTTTTATCATGTATTGGTAGGGATTAAATACAGATGGTGCAGCACTAAAAAGCACTTTATTGTTTATATGTAGTATACATTTAAACATTATGTATTTATATAGAGTTGCACAGTAAATGAGGACATATTATTCTGTGTTAAGTTGGCCGAAGCTTTTCTCTATCATTCAACATTATTGTGGGGTGGAGTCTGTTTTCACTTTCTGTATTGAATTTAACACAGAAGTTTGTGGCTTGTCCATGATGACCATGAGCAAGGCGGAATGCCGGAATGCGTAGTGAAGTCATTAAATTGAACACTTAGCATACGGGAGCGTCTGAGTGTTTTTGTTCCACAGGAGCAGAACTTTGTGCATCTATCTATCTATCTATCTATCTATCTATCTATCTATCTATCTATCTATCTATCTATCTATCTATCTAGATATATATATGTATTACCCACTGGCGGTTGCTAGTAGGTAATTATTGTAGGACCTTGTTTCTATTCAAAAAGCATTTTTTTCTTTTGCCAATATCTTTGGCGCCGTTTGACGAATCTTTGCAAAATTTTCAGAACTAATGACCAGCTCAGGTCAGCTCCTGTCTTGAAAGATTCGGGGTGATTTGTCAAGCGGGGGCTGAGAAAAAAGGGGGGGCCCAAAATGCGTTTTCCCCATGTTAATTTCCATAGGAAGGTTTAGACAAAGCTAGAGCCCGAACTGCTGAACGGAATTACACCAAATTTGGCAAAAAGGTAGGTCTTGGTTCAGAAAGCGTTTTTCTTTTTAAATGGTGTAAATCCGTTCAGTAGTTTCTGAGAAATTAAAAAATAAAAATATTGATATCTGAGCACCGAGGAGGATTCGCGAACCCTCCCGAGCACAAGCTTAACTCTGATTGGCTGCCAACACTCCAAATCAGAATGTGTTGGCAGCCATCTTGTGACTCGGTACTGAGTCACAAGAAAAAGGTAAAAAAAAGGTTAAAAATGAAGAAAAGGGGGCAGGGTAGAAACACCCTGACCCCACTAGGACACCCAGAGCCAAAAAAAGAATTAAAAAAAAAATAAACTCGTCCAAATTCGCTCTGGATGCGCGAATCTGGCCGGAAAAAAAAAAAAAATGAACCGTGGGCTCCCCTGCTTTGTTTTCTATATGCCCCCGGGTGGGCCAGGTCCCGGAGGCAATGGCGAATTAATTAACGGGGGCCCGCGGGGGCCTTCGGGGGCCCCCGCAGCCCAGGGGACTGCCACCTCCCTGGGGATTTTTTTAAAAACTGTGTGTGGGGGAGCTCCTGCCCCCTCACGCTGCCCCAGGGACCGCCACCTCCCCGGGGCATTTGTATTTTAGGGTGGGGGGCCTCATGGGCCCCCCCAAGCCCCGGGGACAGCCACCTCCCCAGGGCTTTACATTATTTTGGGGGCCTCAAGGGTCCCCCAGCCCTGGGGACCACCACCTCCCCGGGGCTACATGATTTAAATGCAGGGGGATTGTGGCCCCCCGCAGCCCTGGGACCACCACCTCCCCCAGGGCTACTTCTAACAACAAACTGTGGGGGGCTTGAGCCCCCCACACTACCCCGGGGACCACCACCTCCACGGGGCACTGTTTATTTAAATGCGGGGGTCCGTTGCTGACCCCCGGGCCCCGGGGACCACGACCTCCTCGGGGCTATCTTTACGTTGGGAGGGGGCCGCGCAGCCCCCTCCTGGAGCCCTCGATGGCCCTGGTGACCACCACCCCCAGGGCCGGCTCCTGCAATGTCCCGGGGTGCCCACCCCCGGGACATTGTCATTTGCTATGGCAGGGCAGGAGCACAGCTCCCACCCTGCCATAGCAAACACTGCTTTGCTTCCAAGAAGCAAAGCAGAATTGCTTTTGGGCAAGGGGAGCTGCTAACATGCACCTCCAAAAGCAATGCCGGCTCCCGCAGGAGGCGGGGAGCCGGCAGGGAAAGTGGGTGCATTGGGGCCCCCCAAGGTCCCCAATGTATGGCCAGGCCCCGGGGGATGGGGACCCCCTCCCTTTGTAATTAATAAAAAAAAAATAATAATAAGGCCAGGCCCAGGGGGATGGGGTCCCCAGGGCCAAAATTGGCCATGCGGCCCCCCTCCAAAATTTTAAAAATAAAGAAAGACTGGCCAGGCCCCATGAGATGGGGTCCCCAGGGCCAAGAGAGGCCCAGGGAAGGGGGTCAACGTGGCCCCCCTTCCAAAAATATATATAAAAAATAAATAGCCAAGCCCCGGGGGATGCCGTCCCCGGGGCCAAAAATGGCCTTGGGAAAGGGGGCCACGCGGCCCCCCTTCCTGACAAATAATTTAAAAAATATTTAAAAAATGAGGCCAGGCCCTGGGGAGGGGGTCCTCAGGGCCGAAATTGGCCTCGGGAGGGGGCACCCTTCTTGTTTAAAAAAAATGGGTCAGGCCCTGGGGGATGGGGTCCCCAGGGGCCAAAAAATACTAAAAGAAGGGGGGCCACACAGCCCACCTTCTAAAAATGCAAAAAGAAAAGAAAACCCGGCATCTCGCCGGAGGCCCCGCCCCCTCCCTGAACCATTCTGCAAACACGCTCCCTGGCGCGTTCTGGGTTGGGGGATTAAGTCCCCTTGATTCCTGAGGGTTGCTGGGGGCTAACTAGCCCACCAGGTACCTTAAGTAAGCCCCACACAGTGGGATTGCTGAGAGGTGGCTCGAGGCTACGCCCCTTTTTACACCACTCTGCAAACATGCCTCTTGGCGCATGCTGGTGGGGTGATGAGGTCCTCTTGTGTCCTGAGTACCTCAAGACACAAGTGGACTTCATCCTCCGAGCAGCAGTGCGCCAGGAGGCGCACTTGCAGAGTGCTGTAAAAAGGGGGTGTGGCCTCAGACCACTCTCAGTAATCCAGCTGTATGGGGCTTACTGGAGGTACCTGGTGGGTTAATTGGCCCCCAGGGACCCTCAGGAGGCAAGGGGACTTCATCGCCCAACCAAGAGCACACCAAGAGGTGCGTTTGCAGAGTGGTGGACAAAGGGGGTGTGGCCTGTGTCCACCTATCAGCAATCCCACTATCTGGGGCATACTGGAGGTATCAGGTAGGCTAGTTGGCCCCTAAGAACCCCCAGCAGTGAAGGGGACTTTAATCCCCATTCAAGAGCACGCCAGGGAGTGCGTTTGCAGAGTGGTAGGGAAAGGGGGCATTGCCTGCTATGACAACCTAGCAATTCCGGTGTGTGGGACTTACTGGAGGTAATAGGAGGGGTAGTTGGTGCCCAAGGTTGTCCTTGGGGGCCAAATTCCTCTCCTATTTCCTCCACTAAGTCCCACACAGTGGGATTGCTAAGAGGTCTTCGGAGGCCACGCCCCCTTTCTCCACCACTCTGCAAACACGCCTCCTGGCACAGTACTGGTTGGGGGATGAAGTCCAGTTTACTCCTGAGGGACTTTGGGGGCCAAGAAGCCCTCCTGGTACCTCCTGTAAGTCCTATGCAGCGGAATTCCTGAGCGCTGGTCAGAGGCCCAGCCCCCATTCTGCACCACTCTGCAAACGCGACTACCAGTTAAAGAAGCATTTGTAATGTAATAGGTCTCGCATTTGCGAGAGTTAGAGCTATTGGCGTTGTAAATGTAAAAGATTTTTACTAATGTTTTTTGGTGTAGAGTGGATATACGTTGTGTGTAGTGGAATTATGTGGTATGTTGTGCAGTGAAATTATGTGAATAGAAAGTATGTGGTATTTAGTTTATAGGAATTAAGTGGAGTGGGATTATGTGTTATGGAGAGTAATTATGTGGTATTAGAGACTGTGTTGTGGAGTGGTAACCTCAGGTTTAGTCTTCCTCGTTTCCATAGAAGCTAAACTATAAATTCAATGAGACACAAAAAAGGAACCACTGAGGAGCACTTCTGGACCTAGTCTGAGGTATGAGCAGGGCCTCTGGAATTATATGACTGTTCGGCTGCACCAATTTTCACATAATTAAACGTTTTCCGCATTTGCCAAATATTCCATCATCTGGTGCCTAATCTGCAGATTTGAACAAAAAGCCTTTTTCTAGCTCAAACTGCTTAAATGTTCCCAAAAATGCAACGACACGTGTTACAGCGTGGTGGAAGGCCCTTTGCAAAGCTAGAATGGTCATGTGTTACTTATTGCTAAATGTGGGTGTTAAATTGGTACTAATGATGCACAAACCTCTCTTCTTTCTGTGCGTCTCTTGCCTCTTTCTGCATTTCTCTTGCTTCATTCTTCACCTTTCTTCCTCTTTCTACACCTCACTGTCTTCTTTCGGCACTTCACTTGCCTCTTTCTGCACTTCTATTGCCCCTTTCTGAACCTCACTTGCCTCTTTCAGCACCTCTGTTGCTTTTTTCTGCAGATCTCTTGCCTCTTTCTGCACCTCTCTTGCCTCTTTCTGCACCTCTCTTGCCTCTTTTTGCACCTCACTTGCCTCTTTCTGCACTTCTCTTGCTTTTTTCCACACCTCTCTTGCCTCATTATGCTCCTCTCTTGCCTCTTTGTACATTTTTCTTGCCTGTTTCTGCACTTCCCTTGCCTCTTCCTGTACCTCTCTTGCCTCTTTCTGCACTTCACTTGCCTCTTTCTGCACCGCACTCTCTTCCTTCTGCACCACTCTTGCCTCTTTCTGCACTTCTTTTGCCTCTTTCGCCACTTCTCAAGCCTCCTTCTGTACCTCTCTTGCCTCTTTCTGCACCTCAAGTGACTCTTTCGGCACTTCTCTTACCTCTTTCTACACTTATCTTGCCTCTTTCTATACCTAGCTTGCCTCTTTATGCACCTCACTTGCCACTTTCTGCTCTTCTCTTGTCTCTTTCTGAACCTCACTCTCTTCTTTCTGCACCTCTCTTGCCTCTTTCTGCACCTCACTTGCTTCTTTCTGCATCTCTCTTGCCTCTTTCTGCACCCCTCTTGCCTCTTTCTGCACTTCTCTTCCTTCTTTCTGCACCTCTCCTACCTCTTTCTGCACCCCTCTTGCCTCTTTTTGCACCTCTGTTGCTTATTTCAGCAATTCTCCTGCCTCTTTCTGCACTTCCCTTGCTTGTTTCTGCACCTCTCTTGCGTCTTTCTGCACCTCTGTTGCCTCTTTCTGCACCTTTCTTGCCTCTTTCAGTACCCCTGTTCCCTCTTTCTGCACATTTCCTGCCTGTTTCTGCACCTCTCTTACCTGTTTCTGTACCTCTGTTGCTTCTTTCTGCACTTGTCTTGCCTCTTTCTTTCTGTACCCTTTACGCCTCTTTGTGCACCTCTCCTACCTCTTTCTGCACCCCTCTTGCCTCTTTTTGCACACCTGTTGGTTCTTTCTGCACTGCTCTTGCTTCTTTCTGCACCCCTTTTGCAAATTTCTGCATCCCTCATGCCTCTTTCTGCACCCCTCTTCCCTATTTCTCCACCTCTCTTGCTTCTTTCTGCACTTCTCTTGCTTCTTTCTGCACTGCTCTTGCTTCTTTCTGCACCTCTCTTGCAAATTTCTGTATTCCTCTTACCTCTTTCTGCACCCCTGTACCCTCTTTCTGTAACTTTCTTGCCTGTTTCTGCACCTCTCTTGCCTCTTTAAGCACCTCTGTTGCTTCTTTCTGCACTTCTCTTGCTTCTTTCTGCACCTCTCTTCCCTAATCCTGTACCCCTTTTGTCTCTTTGTGCACCTCTCCTGCCTCTTTCTGCAGCTTTCTTGCCTTTTTCTGCAGTTCTCTTGCCTCTTTCTGCACCTCTTTTGCTTCTTTCTGCACTTTTCTTGCTTCTTTCTGTACCCCTCTTGTCTCTTTCTGCACACCTCTTGTCTCTTTCTGCACTTGTCTTCCCTCTTTCTGCACATCTCTTGCTTCTTTCTGCACTTCTCTTGCTTCTTTCTGCACCCTTCTTCCCTTTGTTGCATCCCTCTTGATTCTTTCTGCTGTTCTCTTGCCATTTTCTGCACCTCTCTTGCCTCTTTGTGCACCTCACTTGCCTCTTTATGCACCTCTCCTACCTCTTTCTGCACCCCTCTTGCCTCTTTTTGCACCTCTGTTGGTTCTTTCTGCACTGCTCTTGCTTCTTTCTGCACCTCACTTGCCTCTTTCGGCACTTCTCTTGCTTCTTTCTACACCTCTGTTGCTTCTTTCAGCAATTCTTTTGCTTCTTTCTGCACTTCTCTTGCTTGTTTCTGCACCTCTCTTGCGTCTTTCTGCACCTCTGTTGCCTCTTACTGCACCTCACTTGCTTCTTTCTGCACCCCTCTTGCTTCTTTCTGCACCTCTCTTTTCTCTTTCTGCACCTCTCTTGCCTCTTTCTGCACCCCTGTTCCCTCTTTCTGCACCTTTCCTGCCAGTTTCTGTACCTCTCTTGCCTTTTTCTGTACCTCTATTTCTTCTTTCTGCACTTCTCTTGCTCTTTCTGCATCATTCGTGCCTCTTTCAGCACCACTGTTGCTTCTTTCTACACTTTTCTTCCTTCTTTCTGCACCTCACTTGCCACTTTCTGCACTTCTCCTGTTTCTTTCTACACTTCTGTTGCTTCTTTCAGCAATTCTCTTGCCTCTTTCTGCACTTCTCTTCCTTCTTTCTGTACCCCTCCTGCCTCTTTCTGTACCTCTCTTGCCTCTTTGTGCACCTCTCCTACCTCTTTCTGCACCCCTCTTGCCTCTTTTTGCACCTCTGTTGGTTCTTTCTGCACTGCACTTGCTTCTTTCTGCACCTCTCTTGCTTCTTTCCGCACCTCACTTGCCTCTTTCTGCACTTCTCTTGCTTCTTTCTACACCTCTGTTGCTTCTTTCAGGAATTCTCTTGCCTCTTTCTGCACTTCTCTTGCTTGTTTCTGCACCCCTCTTGCCTCTTTCTGTACCCCTCTTCCCTCTTTCTGCACCTCTCGTGCCTCTTTTTGCATCCCTGTTCCCTCTTTCTACACCTTTCCTGCCTGTTTCTGCACCTCTCTTGCCTCTTTCTGTACCTCTGTTGCTTCTTTCTGCACTTCTCTTGCTCTTTCTGCACCCTTCACGCCTCTTTCAGCACCTCTGTTGGTTCTTTCTGCACTGCTCTTGCTTCTTTCTGCACCTCACTTGCCACTTTCTGCACTTCTCCTGTTTCTTTCTACACTTCTGTTGCTTCTTTCAGCAATTCTCTTGCCTCTTTCTGCACTTCTCTTACTTCTTTCTGTACCCCTCCTGCCTCTTTCTGTACCTCTCTTGCCAATTTGTGCATCTCTCCTACCTCTTTCTGCACCCCTCTTGCTTCTTTTTGCACCTCTGTTAGGTCTTTCTGCACTGCACTTGCTTCTTTCTGCACCTCTTTTGCTAATATCTGCATCCCTTATGCATCTTTCTGCACCTCTCTTCCCTATTTCTCCACCTCTCTTGCTTCTTTCTGCACTTCTCTTGCTTCTTCCTGCACTGCCCTTGCTTCTTTCTGCACCTCTCTTGCAAACTTATGTATCCCTCTTACCTCTTTCTGCACCTGTGTTCCCTCTTTCTGTACCTTTCTTGCCTGTTTCTGTACCTCTCTTGCCTCTTTCGGCACCTCTGTTGCTTCTTTCTGCACTTCTCTTGCCTCTTTCTGCACCCCTCTTGCCTCTTTAAGCACCTGTTGCTTCTTTCTGCATTTCTCTTGTATTTTATGCACCCCTCTTGCCTCTTTCTGTACCCCTTTTGCCTCTTTGTGTACCTCTCCTGCCTCTTCCTGCACCTCTCTTGCCGTTTTCTGCAGTTCTCTTGTCTCTTTCTACACCCCTTTTGCTTCTTTCTGTACTTTTCTTGCCTCTTTCTGTACCCCTCTTGCCTCTTTCTGCACCTCTGTTGGTTCTTTATGCACCTCTGACTTAGAGGTAGTTTTAATCCCCCTGCCCTATTATGTATTAGGGCCTTACAGGGGAGGTCATGCCAATCACAGGGGTACCCCAACCCATAGTGTACTGTAGTGTATGTAGGTGTTTTCACTGTATTCTAAGTGTCTTTTAGCATAGCACTGGCTCCTGGCCTGGTTAGTCAGAGTCAGTTACCACCAGTACCAGTCAGCAAAAAGTTGGGGATACAGGATGACTTTGCAACAAGGCCTCTTTCTGCACCTCTGTTGGTTCTTTCTGCATATCTCTTGCTTCTTTCTGCACCTTTCTTCGTCTTCCTGGACTTCTGTTGCCTCTTTCTGTATTTCTCTTGCTTCTTTCTGTGCCTTTCTTCCTCTTTCTGCACATGTTCTACCACTGTAGGCATAGTTAGAAATTAGCATTTAAAAATCCTTTGAAATTCACTGAAAAAACCAGAGGTTTCAGGGACGTTATAGTTAGGAATTAGCATTTAAAAAACCTTTGAAATTCACTGAAAAAACCATAGGTTTCAGGGACGTTATAGTTAGAAATTAGCATTTATAAAACCTTAAAAATTCACTGAAAAAAACACAGGTTTCAGGGACGTTATAGTTAGTTGGACATTCCACTCATACAAAACCAGAGAAATTCGGCCGTTATAGTTAGTTGAGCTAACTATAACTCACGCCCCCACAATGCACTGCTGATGATGTCACATATTACATCATTCATGACATGGTCAGTGACATCACTGATGACATCTCAAATGACATCACTGATGACATCATCCACGTGATAATCTGATGCACCTCCTCACACCGTAATATAACCTTTGATACACCCACTCTAAAATACAGACTACCATTCTCGAAACCATAGACACACCAATACCAGTTACTACATACCTACTCACTGATTTCTAGGTCTACACACATCCACTCATTCACTCATACAGTCACTCATACATGCCATCACTCATCAATACAGCACTACCATTTGCACTCATACACCTATACAGACACTCACACACCGCCACTCATCCATAGAGTTACTCACACATCTAGTCAGTCATGCAAAGAATCAATCACACTCCCAATTACTCACCTATACAGTTATACACACACCACCTCACTTATTCATACAGATACTAACACATACTTACTCTTTTATACAATCACTGATACAAGCACACACTCATCCATACAGCCACTCTCAAAATCACTCACTCTCACATATAGTCATTTATATACTCCAACACTCACATATACTGCCTTTCACATATGTAGTTACTCACACATGTACCACTGAGACATCCATTCACCCACCAACACACCCATACACACACTCACCCACCCATACAGCCCTGCACAGATGCACTCTTGAACCCATACACCCAGTGAATCACCCACTCACACATCTATGCATAGTCACACACCCCCCACCCACCCACATAGACACTCAGGCACCCATACAGATACTCAGACAACCAATCAATAACCCATATAGACACTCATGTAGCTACTCACCAACACATGCAGCCGCTTACACACCAACTGACAGACTGTTACAGACATTCACACAGTTTAGTCACTAACCCATGCACTCAGTAAGACACGTTTAATCACTCACTTATACAGTCAGTCAGGCACCTACTAAATCATCCATTCAGACACTTATACACCCACTCATTCTTCAATACACCTTGGCATATATATATATAAACATATTTAAACTTTACAGAAACACATAGTCACTGGATGATGTCATCAGTGATGTCATCAGTGATGTCATTTGAGATGT
Source organism: Calotriton arnoldi (assembly GCA_963921515.1). Taxonomy (NCBI): domain Eukaryota; kingdom Metazoa; phylum Chordata; class Amphibia; order Caudata; family Salamandridae; genus Calotriton; species Calotriton arnoldi. Next base: position 88,998 of record CAWUFW010017158.1, on the reverse strand, counting down.
CATCAGTGATGTCATCAGTGATGTCACTGAACATGTCATGAATGATGTAATATGTGACGTCATCAGCAGTGCATTGCGGGGCGCGAGTTATAGTTAGCTCACCTAACTATAACGGCAGAATTTATTTGGTTTTGTATGAATGAAATGTCCAACTAACTATAACGTCCCTGAAATCTGTGTTTTTCTCTGTGAATTTCTAAGGTTTTTAAATGCTAATTTCTAACTATAGCGTCCCTGAAACCTCCGGTCTTTTCAGTGAATATTTTGGTGCCGTTTGACGAATCTTCGCAAATTTTTCAAAACTAATGGCCCGCTGTAGGAGAGTAGGATCTTCTTCTTATAGTTACCCCCACTTTTTTGCTGATGTTTCACTGTTTTTCGACTTAGTCAGACTGAGGACCTGCTATTCAGGACCCCAGTCTATCTGCTTTCTACTCTAAATTGATTGCATGTACTTTAGGTACACTCCAGATTGGATTCTGGGCTACCCTTATAAGTCCCTAGTATATGGTATACTATATACCCAGGGCCTGGGTACCCCAGAGGCCTACCAGGGGCTGCAGCATGTATTGTGCCACCCCTGGGAAGCCTTTTAAAATGACACCACAGGTCTGCTACAGCAGCCTGTGTAAGGTGGTATATGCACCCCTTACTGAGATATAGGTTCCCTAAATCTCTCCATATCACTGCACATGTAAACCTATCAGTCACCCTTATGGCAGGCCTTAACAATCCTGAAGGCAGGGTGCTGGGTTTCATGTGAGAGGGTGCCCATGCATGAGCAGAGCCCCTCTGCAGCTTTCAGAATCTTCATTCTGGGGTTGTTTGTGATGCAGCCAGACCATATACCCTTAAGTGCATTATAACCTCGCGGTAAATGCTAACTTTGAAATGTCTGCAAGGAAACATGTTGTGTTTGGTGTCAAACACCTTGGAATCATACCTCCACCCCAGTACTGGGGTGGGAGGTATGATTCCACCCTACTAGAGGGAGAAACATGGCACCACCGGTACACCCGGTACCAGCTTAACAGAACCCTGGCATCACAAAATGGATGCTGCAGCCACACACACGAGTCTGCCCTCCTGCTGCTGGACAAAACTCCGGCAGGGGAGGCCTGGACAATAGGTTTCTTGTCACAGGGAGGTGTGACCACCTCCCAGACAGGCTCTAGTGTATTGGGGCTGGGTGGGTGCACTCCAAGAGTGCTTTGAAGTCTGCACTGGGGGCACATTTGGTGTCCCTGTGCATAGTCCAGCTCAAACTGGTTGCAGGGGCTACCAGCCCCTGCTCTGGCACGAAACTGGACAAAGGAAATGGGTGTAGCCACCCCTCTTTCCTGACCCTCTCATAGGTTGGTCCCCAGAGTTTGTCCCACCCCTTCCTTGGGTATAAAGTAGGAACCCCTGGCTACAGGACTTTAGATTACACCTGGACTAAACTCTGTTACAGAAACCAAGTACTTCGATGATCTACACTACGCTGGATGACTAAATAATCTCCCTTGCAGTAAAGGAGTTACTCCCCTGCAAGTCAGGCACCTTTAATTCAACTGACTGGTTGACATCTCCGAAGCTCCTGCAGACTCCGAAGACTATTGCCACACAGGAGGTGGGTTCCTGAGGTCTCTGAGGTCGATCTGTGCCCACAGCAAGTCTGAGGCCTGTATCCCTTGTGGAGACCGTGCAACCTGAACCCCTGGACACCGTGACCATTTGCAGAAGCATCAGCTTTCCGGCAACCCCTGAGGTTGAGCTTTGGGTTACTTGTAGCCCTGTCCCGAGCAGTAATTTCACTGAAGATTGCAGGCCTACACTCAACAAGTGTTCTGTGGGCTGCCATTTCATGATTCCTCTTGAGGTCCCTTTGCGATCCCTGGTCCGTTGACCTGTGGGTCTCCAAGAAGGCAACTCTTACTTTCAACAGGCTTCCCTTTTTGCTCCAGACGTGCCCTGACTCTCCAGTGCTTGGGGAGTCTTCCGGACCTTTCTGCTCCAAACCAAAGCATCTTTACTCTTCCTGTGTGGGTTGCCCTTGCCAAGGCTTGTTGTGGTTAATCCGATCACCGACACACCAGCACTCGACATCCTTTGTGGGACAGCTCGAATCCAGCTCCTGGTTGTCCTCGACATCTCCTGGTCCCCGTGGCTGCAGAGTCAAGCATCACCTCTTCGCACCTGAAGCACCCGACATCGGTGGACATTCGATTGCTCCGCTCCTGGTCACGTGAAGTGACCCAGACTCTGTCCCCTCTGCTTTCAGGTTCTTCACATCTTCGATCCAGGCTTGGATCAACCCAGACACTTTTCTTCTTCACGGCAGCAGCACTTTGCAGCAGATCGCCATTAAATCGACGATGATTCCTGACACCCTTTGACACCTATGCACCCGGCTTCCCTGGGTGAGGTAACTCGAGTACTCTGGTACTCACGTGGGTGTTGGCCCTAGAACCCCTTAAGTCTAAAGGGGTTTGCTGAAAGTCCTCTCCTAAGTGTCCTTTATCTTTAAAATTCCAACCGCGACTTTCCGCATTGAATCCTACGGCGCTCGCGGCTGTGTTCTCACACTGCACACGTCCCCCGTGGGTCTCCTGTGTCACTACCTTGGGTGGTTCCTTGGGGTCCCAGCGATTCTACGTGCTCTAGGCACTGTATCTAGTCAAGTCGTGGTTCTTATACCACTTTCTTAATATATGGTTTGGTCCCCCCTGGGGCCCATTGTATATTGTGCTATTTACTGTCGTTTTAATACTGTGATATTGTGTATCTTGGACTCTAATCTCATAAAGAGATTAGTAGTGAGTGTTTAGAAATAAATACATATATTTTATATATATCTTGTGTGGTTTTCCTTTCATTTGGTCATTCAAGAGGTTATAATCTGGTAAACCAAGCTGCTTTACACTCCTTCAAGACTTAGCCTGAAGGCTGCTCCCCACAGCTACCACTAGGATAGCTTTCTATAAGGTTGTCTTTAAACCTAATCATCAATAACGGTCGTTTGGACTGGTGCAAGGTGCCCACTATAAATAGTGGACAGCATATGCCAGGCCAACTTCTCACATTGGTGGCAGCGGTGGGATTCAAGCTTGCTATTGCTTTACCAGATAATCTCTTTGAGTGACTAACTGAAAACCACTATAGGTACATAGGCACATATAAATCAAGTTTAGAATACAATACGTTCTACTGAACTTAGAGTTGTGTGTCAAGGGCTTAGCACACCCTTTCTACAGCTCAAGAGAGTTTAGTAGGCCCCACTAGAGTAGGTAGGTGCATACACCACACCACACTAGTCATGTCTTCAAGGGCAGAAACCAGTGGGTCTCTCCCAACTAAGTATGACCAGGTCTCATACCAGGAATTGAGGACTATGTGTGCCTCTAGGAAATTGAAGACAGGAAAAAGCCCATCCACACAACATCTCATACAGTTGTTGCTAGCAGATGACCTCAGAAAGACCCCAGGGTCTGATGAGGTTGGCAGAGGGGGTGGGGCAGCTGAAGAAGAAAGGCCAGGTAGTGAACACTACTATGACCCAGACTCTGATGCTGGCCAGGGGGATCAAAATGATTCCAACCTGGAAAATCCAATTCTTCCTGAAGGTGAGGAGGGAGACCCCAGTGGGGTTCTCTTTACCCCACCTGGAAGGGTTAATAGTCTACCAAGAAGATCAAGATCTCCTTCTCAGGAATCTAATCATTCTGTTACTTCTATGCTTCTCATAAAAGGGCATCCTCTTATGAGAAGAAATGCCAACTGCTTGAGTTTGAGAGAGCTAAGCTCAGAATCAAGAGAGAGCAATTGTTCTTAGACAGGGAATCCCTGGAGCTTCAGAGAGCTTCTCAGAAGTTGGGACTAGAGTCCCATGGTGGCAGCCACAGTGTCCCTAGAGGTAGAGATCATACTCATGACCATAGGAACCTGAACAAGATTGTCCCTCCCTACCAGAGTGGGGATGACATCCACAAATGGATAACTGCACTTGAGAAGGCCTGTAAGGTACAGAGGGTCCCTCAGGAGCAGTGGGCAGCAATCTTGTGGCTCTCCTTTGCAGACAAAGGTAGAGATAAGCTCCTCACTGTAAGAGAAGAGGATGCTGACAATTACAAAGTCCTGAAGAGTGCTCTGATTGAAGGGTTTGGCCTAACCACTGAACAGTACAGGTTAAAGTTCAGAGATACCCAAAAGGCACAGACTCAGGACTGGGTTGACTTTGTTGATTGTGCTACTAAGGCTCTGGAAGGCTGGTTACTTGGCAGTAAGGTGTGTGATTTAAAAGGATTGTATAATTTAATCATGAGAGAGCAGATCCTTAACAACTGTCAAAATCAACTGTTGCATCAGTACCTGGTGGACTCTCCCCAAGAATTGGGTCAGAAGGCAGACAAGTGGGTCAGAACCAGGGTGAGGCAGAAGGTTCAGAACCAAGGTGGTGACTCCAAGAAGCAAGATTCTAAAAACTCTGATAAGGGTGGGGAGAAGGGTAAAGACCAGACGTCTTCTCAAGGGCCCCAAAAATCTGCATCTGGTGGGGAGTACCAATCTAACAAAGGAAAAGGCCAGAAAAAGCCATGGTGTAAAATCTGTAAGCAGAAAACCCATTGGACTAGTGATTGTACCAAGACCAAAGACTCAACTCCAGCCACCATTGCCCCTAAGGCAACTGTTCCCCCTAGTTCAGCTCCAAGTGGTGGTGTTCCAAATAAGGGTGTAGTAGGGTTGACCCTGGCATCTGAGATGGACTCTGGCCTAGTCAGAGTTCCAACTCAGGCTATGTTGGTCTGTGATGGAGGCATGGATATGGCCTCCCTATTTGTAAGCCCCAGTAATCTGGCAAATACAGACAACAACCTATAATTAATGGAAAAGAGGCTTTGGCATTCAGGGACACAGGAGCAAGTGTCACAATGGAGACAAAAGATCTTGTAGCCCCTGAGCAGATCATACTTGGTGAAATGTACCAAGTGATCAATGCTAGCAATGTCAGGACAGACCATTCCCTGGCAGTTGTTAATTTCTCCTGGAAGGGGTAACTGGCCCTAAGAAGGTTGTGGTAAGTGCAGACCTCCCTGTTGAATGCTTGCTTGGAAATGATTTGGAAACTTCAGCTTGGGCTGAAGTTGAGCTCAGGACCCATGCAGAAATGTTGGGCATCCCTGCAGATGTGTTTGCTATGACCAGGTCACAGTCAAAAATGTCTAAAACTGAACAGGTCCTGGATCCTGGAACAATGGACAGGCACCTTCCAAGAGAAGGAGCAGTAGGGTTAAGGCAGTGTCTTCCCCCCACCTCAGAATCCAGATAAGTCTCTTGAGGGAGCTGATCTTAGTCCTGAAGAAGGAACTGTCCCAGATGAGCTTGAGCCTGATCAGGTTGAGTTCTTGGGGATAGGGGGCTCTTCCAGGGCAGATCTGAGCCAGAAGCAACTGAGCTGCCCCTCTCTTGAACCCCTCAGACAGCAAGCTGCTGCTGAGGCTGCTGGGAGTGCTAGTGGTACCCATAGGATCTACTGGGATGATGGACTCCTTTACTCAGAGTGTAGAGACCCCAAGCCTGGAGCCACCAGGAGGTTGGTTATACCTCTAAAGTTTAGGAGCTTCCTATTGACCCTAGCACATGACATTCCCTTAGCAGGACACCTAGGCCAAAACAAGACTTGGGACAGGATTGTCCCTCACTTTCATTGGCCTCATATGTCTGAAGACACCAAGGAGTTTTGTCGCTCCTGTGTCACCTGTCAAGCCAGTGGTAAGGCAAGTAGCACCACAAAGGCCCCCCTGATACCATTACCTGTGGTGGGGGTTCCCTTTGAGAGGGTAGGGATTGACATTGTTGGTCCCCTAGATCCTCAAATTGCATCTGGGCACAGATTTATACTGGTGGTGGTGGACCATGCCACTAGGTATCCAGAGGCAATTCACCTTAGGACCACCACAGCTTCTGTGGTGGCCAGGGCACTCCTGGGAATCTTTTCTAGGGTGGGTTTCCCTAAGGAGGTAGTATCAGACAGAGAGGCAAACTTCATGTCTAGTTACTTAACTGCTATGTGGAAGGAGTGTGGAGTAAATTATAAGTTTACCACCCCTTATCACCCACAATGCAATGGTTTAGTTGAGAGGTTCAACAAAACCTTGAAGGGCATGATTAAAGGTCTCCCAGAAAAGCTTAGGTGCAGATGGGACATACTTTTGCCCTGCCTTCTCTTTGCCTACAGAGAGGTTCCACAGAAGGGGGTTGGTTACAACCCATTTGAGCTTCTGTTTGGACATCCAGTTAGGGGTCCATTGTGTCTAGTGAAGGAGGGTTGGGAGTTACCTAGGATATTGTGGACTATGTACTTGGTCTCCGCTCCAGGATGGCTGAGTACATGAAGAAGGCAACTAAAAACCTTGAGGCTAGCCAGGAATTACAAAAGGCCTGGCATGACCAAAAGGCTGTGTTAACTGTTTATCAGCCAGGACAGAAAGTATGGGTGTTGGAGCCTGTGGCCCCAGCAGCCCTCCAAGACAAGTGGAGTGGCCCCCATACAATTATTGAATAGAAGGGAGAGGTTACCTACCTGGTGGACCTTGGAACTCCCAGGAGCCCCCACAGGGTGCTCCATGTCAACAGACTGAAACCATATGTTGACAGGGCAGACATGGGCTTGCTCATGGCTACTGATGAGGGACAGGAGGAAGAGAGTGATCCACTCCCTGACCTGCTCCCTCAGAACCCTGATGATGGATCAGTAGATGGTGTAGCCTTGGCAGTCAGCCTCACTGACCAGCAGCAAACTGATTGCAGAAAAGTTCTCAACCAGTTCAGACATATGTTCTCTCTGACTCCAAGTCAGACTACCTGGTGCACTCATGAAGTGGACACTGGGGACAGTCTGCCTGTTAAAAATAAGATTTACAGGCAACCTGACCATGTCAGGGACTGCATCAGGACTGAAGTCCGGAAGATGTTGGATTTGGGTGTGATTGAACCCTCAGATAGCCCTTGGGCTAGTCCAGTAGTCTTAGTGCCTAAACCTCGCACCCAGGGTGGTAAGAGAGAGATGAGGTTTTGTGTAGACTACAGAGGTCTCAATGCAGTCACTAGGGCTGATGCCCATCCAATCCCTAGGGCAGATGAGCTTATAGACACTTTGGCATCAGCCAAGTTTCTTAGCACATTTGGCCTGACAGCTGGCTACTGGCAAATCAGACTAGCTGAGGATGCAAAAGCCAAAACAGCATCTTCTACCCCTAGTGGGCACTACCAATTTGTGGTGATGCCCTTTGGTTTGAAAAATGCACCTGCCACTTTTCAAAGGTTGGTGAACAAAGTCCTTACAGGCCTGGAAGCCTATAGTGCAGCATATCTAGGTGATATTGCTGTCTTTCGCTCCACCTGGGAGGATCACCTGGTCCACCTGAGAAATGTTTTAGAGGCCAAGCAAAAGGCAGGCCTCACTATCAAGGCCACCAAGTGCCAGATAGGGCAGAGCCAAGTTGTATACCTGGGCCACCTTGTGGGTGGAGGCCAGGTTCAACCATTGCAGAGCAAAATCCAGACCATCATGGACTGGGATGCTCCAACCACCCAGACTCAGGTCAGAGCTTTCTTGGGCCTGACTGGGTACTATAGAAGATTTGTCAAAGGTTATGGATCCATAGTGACCCCTTTGAATGACTTGACTTCTAAAAGAATGCCCAAGAAAGTTCAGTGGACAGTGAGCTGTCAAAAGGCATTTGATGACCTGAAGCAGGCCATGTGCACTGCTCCCATTCTGCAAAGTCCTGATTACTCCAAGCAATTCATTGTCCAAACAGATGCATCTAAATTGAGGCTAGGGGCTGTGTTATCACAATTGAATGATGAAGGTCAGGATCAGCCAGTAGCTTTTATTAGCAGAAGGCTGACCCCCAGAGAGAAACGTTGGTCAGCCATTGAGAGGGAGGCCTTTGCTGTGGTTTGGGCTCTGAAGAAGTTGAGGCCATACTTGTTTGGCACTCACTTCATTGTTCAGAGTGACCATAAGCCCCTCTTATGGCTAAAACAGATGAAGGGTGAAAACCCCACATTTTTGAGGTGGTCCATTTCCCTACAGGGGATGGACTATACAGTGGAACATAGACCTGAGAGTAACCATGCCAATGCAGATGGACTCTCCAGATATTTCCACTTAGAACATGAAGACTCAACTGGTCAAGGTTAGTTTAATGTCCTGACATTTGGGATGGGGTTGGGTAGGAGAGTAGGATCTGCTTCTTATAGTTACCCCCACTTTTTTGCTGATGTTTCACTGTTTTTTGACTTAGCCAGACTGAGGCCCTGCTATTCAGGACCCCAGTCTATCTGCTTTCTTCTCTAAATTGATTGCATGTACTTTAGGTACACTCCAGATTGGATTCTGGGGTACCCTTATAAGTCCCTAGTATATGGTATACTATATACCCAGGGCCTAGGTACCCCAGAGGCCTACCAGGGGCTGCAGCATGTATTGTGCCACCCCTGGGAAGCCTTTTAAAATGACACCACAGGTCTGCTACAGCAGCCTGTGTAAGGTGGTGTATGCACCCCTTACTGAGATATAGGTTCCCTATATCTCTCCATATCACTGCACATGTAAACCTATCAGTCACCCCTATGGCAGGCCTTAACAATCCTGAAGGCAGGGTGCTGGGTTTCATGTAAGAGGGTGCCCATGCATGAGCAGAGCCCCTCTGCAGCTTTTGGAATCTTCATTCCGGGGTTGTTTGTGATGCAGCCATACCATATACCCTTAAATACATTATAACCTCGCAGTAAATGCTAACTTTGAAATGTCTGCAAGGAAACATGTCGTGTTTGGTGTCAAACACCTTGGAATCATACCTCCACCCCAGTACTGGGGTGGGAGGTATGATTCCACCCTACTAGAGGGAGAAACATGGCACCACTGGTACACCCGGTACCAGCTTAACAGAACCCTGGCATCACAAAATGGATGCTGCAGCCACAGACACGAGTCTGCCCTCCTGCTGCTGGACGAAACTCCAGGAGGGGAGGCCTTGACAATAGGTTTCCTGTCACAGGGAGGTGTGACCACCTCCCAGACAGGCTCTAGTGTATTGGGGCTGGGTGGGTGCACTCCAAGAGTGCTTTGAAGTCTGCACTGGGGGCACATTTGGTGTCCCTGTGCATAGTTCAGCTCATACCGGTTGCAGGGGCTACCAGCCCCTGCTCTGGCATGAAACTGGACAAAGGAAATAGGTGTAGACACCCCTCTTTCCTGACCCTCCCATAGGTGGGTCCCCAGAGTTTGTCCCACCCCTTCCTTGGGTATAAAGTAGGAACCCCTGGCTACAGGACTTTAGATTACACCTGGACTAAACTCTGTTACAGAAACCAAGTACTTTGATGATCTACACTACGCTGGATGACTGAAGAATCTCCCTTGGAGTAAAGGAGTTACTCCCCTGCAAGGCATGCACCTTTAACGCAACTGACCAGTTGGCATCTCCGAAGCTCCTGCAGACTCCAAAGACTATTGCCACAAAGGAGGTGGGTTCCCAAAGTCTCTGAGGTCGATCTGTGCCCACAGCAAGTCTGAGGCCTGTATCCCTTGGGGAGACCATGCAACCCAAACCCCTGAACACGACAAGCATTTGCAGAAGCATCTGCTTTCCGGCAACCCCTGAGGCTGAGCTTTGAATTAATTGTAGCCCTGACCCAGAACAGTAATTCCTCTGAAGATTGCAGGCCTACACTCAATGAGTGTTCCATGGGATGCCATTTTGTGATTCCTCTTGAGGTCCCTTCACGATCTCTGGTCCGTTTACCTGTGGGTCCCCAAGAAGGCAACTCTTAATTTCAATGGGCTTCCCTGGTTGCTCTGCACAAGCCCTGACTCTCCATTGCTTGGGGAGTCCCGCGGACCTTGCTGGTCCGAACCAAAGCATCTTTACTCTTCCTGCAAGGGTTGCCCTTGCCAAGGCTTGTTGTGGTCAATCCGATCACCAACACCCCAGCACTCGACATCCTTTGTGGGACAGCTTGAATCCGGCTCCTGGTAGTCCTCAACATCTCCTGGTCCCCGTGGCTGCAGAGTCAAGCATCACCTCTTTGCACCTGAAGCACCCGACATCGGTGGGCATTCGATTGCTCCGCTCCTGGTCACATGAAGTGACCCAGACTCTGTCCCCTCTGCTTTCAGGTTCTTCACATCTTCGATCCAGGCTTGGATCAACCCAGACACTTTTATTCTTCACGGCAGCAGCACTTTGCAGCAGATCGCCATTGAAATCGACGACGATTCCCGACACCCTTTGACACCTATGCACCCGGCTTCCCTGGGTGAGGTAACTCGAGTACTCCAGTGCTCACGTAGGTGTTGGCCCTAGAACCCATTAAGTCTAAAGGGGTTTGCTGAAAGTCCTCTCCTAAGTGTCCTTTAGCTTTAAAATTCCAACCGGGACTTTCCGCATTGAATCCTACAGCGCTCGCAGCTGTGTTCTCCTGTGTCACTACCTTGGGTGGTTACTTGGGGTCCCAGCGATTCTACGTGCTCTAGGCACTGTGTCTAGTCAATCGTGGTTCTTATTCCACTTTCTTAATATATGGTTTGGTCCCACCCTGGGGCCCATTGTATATTGTGCTATTTACTGTCGTTTTAATACTGTGATATTGTGTATCTTGGACTCTAATCTCATAAAGAGATTAGTAGTGAGTGTTTAGAAATAAATACATATATTTTATATATATCTTGAGTGGTTCTCCTTTCATTTGGTCATTCAAGAGGTTATAATCTGGTAAACCAAGCTGCTTTACACTCCTTCAAGACTTAGCTTGAAGGCTGCTCTCCACAGCTACCACTAGGATAGCTTTCTATAAGGTTGTCTTTAAACCTAATCATCAATAAGGGTCGTTTGGACTGGTGCAAGGTGCCCACTATAACTAGTGGACAGCATATGCCAGGCCAACTTCTCACACCCGCTTTCTTGTCTCTTTCTGCACCTCTCTTGCCTCTTTCTGCACATTTATTCCTCTTTCCGCACCTCTCTGCTTCTTTCTGCCCCTCTCTTGCTTCTTTCTGAAACTCTCTTGCTTCTTTCTGCACACTTCTTCCTCTTTCTGCACCTCTCTTGCTTGTTTCCTGCACTACTTTTGCCTATTTCTGCACTTCTCTTGCCTCTTTCTGCACCTCTCTTGCTTCTTTCTGTACCTCTTTTCCTTCTTTCTGCACCCCCTTGCCTCTTTCTGTACCTCTCTTGCATCTTTCTGTACTGCTCTTGCCTCTTTCTGCACCTCTCTTGCCTCTTTCTGTACTTTTCTTGCCTCTTTCTGCACCACTCTTGCTTCTTTCTGCACCCCCTTGCCTCTTTCTGTACCTCTCTTGCTTCTTTCTGCACTTCTTTTGCTTCTTTCTGTACCTCTCTTCCTTCTTTATGCACCCTCTTGCTTCTTTCTGCAGCTCTCTTCCCTCTTCTGGGCCTCCGTCTGCACATCTCTTGCCTCTTTCTGCACTTCTCTTGCCTCTTTCTGCACTTCTCTTACTTCTTTCTGCACCTCTCACCTCTTTTTGCACATTTCTTCCTCTTTCTACACTTCTCTTGCTTCTTTCTACACCTCTCTTGCCTCTTTCTGTACTTTTCTTGCTTCTTTCTGCACCTCTCTTGCCTCTTTCTGCACATTTCCTCTTCTTTCTGTACTTCTCTTGCTTCTTTCTGCACTTTTCTTTCTCTTTCTGCACCTCTATTGCTTCTTTCTGCACCTCTCTTGACGTTCTGCACCTCTCTGGCTTTTTTCTGTACCTCTCTTACCTCTTTCATCACTTCTCTTGTTTCTTTCTGAACCTCTCTTGCCTCTTTTTGCACCTCTTTCTGCATATCTCTTGCCTCTGTTGTAATTTGGCAGCACTTAAGTTAAGCATTAGCCGAAGACATCCTGTATTCAGAGGCTAAATTGTCCGCTTTGTGGAATCCATTTTGTATTTCTGGCAGCCATTTTGGTTGCCATGTGCTGCCATGTGCTCGCCATGTGCTCTGTCCTACCTTCCTGTTAACTGCTCTTGAAATCTGCCTAGAGACGAGTTATATTTAGTTTCTTTTGCTTTGCACATGCTCAGTTGAGCTCGCAGCTGTCCATGCAGCTGTTCCGAGTTTATAAATGTCAGGATGTGTCTACTAGAAGTAGAAACTGTTAGCTCCACCCACTTGTCGACTGTGCATTTCTTGTATGACCTTATATGTACCTAAAACCAGCATTTGTGTTTGTACCGCCTTCATTTGAGCCCCTGTGTGGGTATAAAAGGACCAAGGTCCTTCCATTCAGTGTGCTACTTCATGCATTACCGAAGGGTGCTGTGTGAATGTAGCTCCACCTCATGAGGTTTAATAAACTCTGTCTTTTCTATTCCAGTTGCTGTGCCAACTTCTTCCTATTGGTCTGAGGACTCTGAGCAAGGAAGGGAGAACCCCTAAGCACTGGTAGGCCTTGTTGAGGCTCACCACTACAAATTGGCGCTTCCAACATGGGGCTCATCGGCGACTCGGATGCCCGAAGGACTGGTCGAGACGAAGGATTGGAATCTCGCTTTTGGACGCGATCGCTGCCTGAGGAGACCCGAGTCTTGGCACCCATGGCGTTTTCCTTTCTTTCTGATCTGACCATCCCGGCGGCGCCGGTCCTCGACTGAGATCTCTTCTATTGATTCGCCGTGCAGTGACCATTTGGTCGATTTGAGAACTTGGCAGTTGGAACCTGGACACCATTTGATTGGTAAGAGCCGTTTTGCGGCACTTGCTGTTGGTTTGATGCCTTTGATTGGTAAGGTAGTTTAGTAACACTTACTGTGGCTTTGTGTGTATGATTGGCCAATTTTGGAATCTGTTTTGTAATTATATATGTATTGCAATACATATAGGCAGGTAATGAGGAGATTTTTCTCTAACTTTGAAAACTTGAACGGCACACATTGTGTTAAGTGTCACTTGGAGTATAATATTATATATGCTATAATATTTTTGGCATGCCTGCTTCTAGCACACTTCGTAGAAAGTGTTGCTGTTTTGGAGGTACCAATATGGATTTAGTAAGTACTCAGCTGACTCCTCAGAGGGGATACCTAAATAGGTTTAGGTATAGTAAAAAGATATTTCTTTCTTGGTGACTAAGTACCCCATGGAACTAAATATGTACATAAAAAGGATCCTGATCTGTGCACTTAGTAACATTCATAAGTGGTGATATGCGGAGCTCTTTTTGAGTGTTCTACCAGCCAAAACTGGCGAATTTGGTGTATTTTGGCTTCTTAGCAGTCTTTTGGGCTGTTTTGGTGCAGTCTTTTGGACTACTTTTGAGAGCTCTTCTTGTAAATATGACTTACAATTAGTATTTACAAATAGTTTGGTTTTGCGTACAGTCTGTAGGCTGTCTATTGTTTTTGCCCTAAGTGTTGATTTGTGGGTTAATTGTTTTTTTTGTTGTATGTGGTTCTGGACTGACATGCTTGAAAGTACTTGTTTCAGTAAAGTAGACTATGTTTTTTGTGTAAGAATGGCTAGCCTTAAGCGCGCTGTGTTGTGTGTTATGAGTGTATGACCCCCTTCTGAAAATGTCTGGAATGAGCTAAATTTGGTTTTTGTTGTCATTCTGTTATGCAAATGTCATTTAAAAACTACATTTTTTAAATTCAGGGAATGAATAATGTAATATATGCTAAATAGCTGCATGCTACCATTAAAATGGATAAAGTAAGAAACTATAGATATGTGCAAATTGCCACACTGGTACAGATAAATCAGAATTTACATTCAATAGGAATAAAATAGGCCTCATAGAAAGGTAGGAAAAAACGAATTTGTGTGCTTTCACACAATTAGGACTAAAATGAAAAATGTTACAGTATTATCCTTATATATTAATATTGAACAGCATTCACATCATCTGAGTGAATTGGTTGTTGCTGAAATAAACACCACATTACAGAACGATAGATTTGTGCTGGCTTGAAAGGCGTGAGATGTTGACGCCTGCTGGTCAGAACACAGCTGTGTCAACAACACATGGCTATTCTTGGTCCCAAGCTATAAGGAAACTGCCGAGTCAACTAGATTTTAAGTTAGTGCAAACATGGTTTGAAAACGTGCATTAAAAACTGCTGATTTTATAAGTCAGAAAAGACAGTTTCATTATTTTGGATAACAGAGAAAAGATTAAAAGGGATTTCCTTTCTTAATGCCTTTTTAACAAGCACATCCGTGGTTCTGATGTTAAATGATTACTGTCCTTTAAAAGTGACGCTGACTTTTCATGTTTCAGTAAGGCTTTTGTGCTTCAGTATTATAAATAAATACATTTAAAGGTGATAGGAAAGGAATGAGGCTTGCTTTTCATATGTGGAACCATCAAAAGGGTTTGTGATCATTATAAAAAAAAAAAAAAAGGAATTTTGATTATATGAAGAAAAAAAATGTTTATTAAAAATAATTGCCCTAAAATTGTTTTTGATCTTTGTAATGTCTGATAATCATACTGTGAATAATATATAGCTCCTAGCATCAAAGTTGGATTTAAGTAGCACTTTACCATGATGTGGGGAGTGCAATGTGAAATTTCACTTTATCCAGGCATATAAAAACTTATTTTTAAGGGTGTACCTTATACATTTCTGATCCCCCATCTCTGGGATATCTAGAGAACACCCTGGGGATCCCTAATATGCCAAAATATTGTAGGTTATTCATTTTTAAGTGCCCCTACCACCAAAGTCGAAATTGGGCAAAATGTACTTTTTACAAAGCAGTTCTGCCACTCAGGGCAGCTTTCACACTGCTCTTAGGCTTCAGTAAATGCACACATTTAAGTATAACACAAATAGCTGACCTCTAACATGCTAGAAAGCACACCATACACTGCACACAGATAGAGACAAGTATTGAACAAAAACACAGCAGAAGTTATTATTCTACCTTTAAATTATTGGCAAACAGGTAAGGGACAGGACTGCCTTTCAGCTGTGATTCTCCAGAGTTGCTTTGAATTGGAAAGACTGCGTGGAAAGCCTTGCACAAAATGGGACAGCTGATAAGGTTCAAAGGTCGGAGGTCTGCATTTAGCAACCTAGCAGGGCTAAAAGTAAGGTTTGCTTTGACACTTCGACCTCCGAAAAGTTTTGAAAGAAGAGATGACAGCGCAGAGAGAGGAAGAGAAGCTTTGCTTACTATTTTTGGCAAAAGCGAGTTTTGCGCAGTTATATGAACAGAAGGAAAAGCAGTGACGTATGTGGGCCCTGAGTAGAGCATAGCTCTGCCATGTATATAAAAATAATGGTTTTAGTTTAAAGATTACTGTGCAAGGGCTGAGATAAGGAGGCAATGGATTTTAGTTTGCATTCATGCGCCCTCATGTTAATCTAGCACCATTGCTGAAGGAATTGGTAATTGGTTATTAACGCTTTCTAAAGTTAACTCAATGTGCTTGTGTTAGGCTGAATCAGAGAATGGCTACTTTCTAAGATATCTCCTACAAGTTTGTTTGTGCCCAGTTGCCACAAATAGGGGTAAATAGTGTTGACAGAAGGTAAAACTGTTTTCAGGTTTTCCTACTGTCAAAATGGGGGAAGGAGGTTAGCTCCTGGGCAAATTAAGGGTAGGCAAATTTATGTTTTCTCTCTTCTTTTTCTCACTCTCTCTTGAGTCTGTCTAAGCTGTCTAGGAAATGGCCATGAGACATTTAATTGGCTATTCAGTAATACTGTTTTAAAATTGTTAGAATTAATAATATGATGAAAAATATACTATGTTACTGCCCATCCTGTATGAAAGAATGAGTAGAACAGATTGATGTTTCCTTATTTGATCTTTAAAGGGAACTGTATAGTGGGGGTTTTTGTTCAACAATCTCAGGTGGCAATACCATTATTGTTTATGTTATTCTCATGTTCTATACAGTTTTGCAAGGGCATTGCTAGTCTTTTATTAGCTAGTCTGTGTAATTGAGCTGACAGCCCTTATTAGAGCTGGAGATAGGGTTTTTTCCTTTTGAAAATGATGTTGCATAGTTCGGATCGTGAAACGTAGAATGCAGGAAAGACGCCCATGTGATCCTTACAAACATTTTGAAGGAAAACATTGTTTTATAGGAGTTTGTTTGTCACAACATGTTCTGCTGGAGAAATTTATGTACCCACTATCTTGAGTTTAAAAAAAATTATTTATGAAATAAGAATCCCTGTTAAATTAGCAGTTTTAGATTTTCCTGCTGCGCCTATAACATGAGAGCATGGTCCTAAGCATAAAATGTAGGTGCTTTTATTAAGAGAAATTATTTTAGAAGTGTCTGCAGTCCTGTACAAGTAATGCAAGGTTCATAAGTAGAAGTGTAGGAAAAGTTCCTTTTTCTTGAGGTTCTTCAGATGAATAATATAGGAATACACAAATGTAAGGATTTGGAGTATGTCTGTATTGTTTTTCTTTTTCCTCAGAATTTAGTAAATGAACACAGACTTCCTTGGCTGCCTGGGATTGGGAGTAACAAATCAAATCGTGTAACGTATTCCTCTTGTCAGTTCACCAAAAAGTTCCTTTTATACTTGCCAATAGGTCTAGGGTGTTTTTTACTCTCAGATAGATGAAGTGGTTCTTGGGTGCCTTGCTAATGAATGGGGCGCCCCAAGACTAAGGAAGTATTCTGAGACTATCCTCTCTGTTGATAGATTATTTTTGTGCCTTGTCTAAAGACCTTTTGTTCTGCCCACCAATAGATATTTGCTGCCCTACAACCATTGCCAGAGGGGCCCGGACATCAGATCCAGCCTGGGAGTGAGCACCAGTCCAGCTTGGAGTCAAGATAAAGGGAACCAGCACAGGCGTTGCTGGCAACTAGGACCTCAGTGAAGCCGGAAGCACTGGGACGTGAAGTGTGTACCCCTGCCACTGTCTTGGGCGAAAGACGGGGTCACAAATCAGGATGGAGAAATCTTTGTGTGGATCCAGTTTTTGATGCCCAGCTGAGAGAGTCACAGACCGACAAGGAGGCTTTTGCTTGAGGTGACCCCCTTTGAAACAAGGGTTGCTTCACATATCCCAGCATCAGGCCTTTTGAGTCCTGGTCCCCAAGTGAATGCAAGTCTGCACCTTTGTTTGTTGATCAAGGGATGCCTGAGCATATTGGCTACAATCAGTGGCCCCAATAAAAGAGCAGTGCGCCAGCGGAGCAATACAGGAGTTAAGGAAGGACTTGAGTTTAGGGTACAGGTGCTGTGCCCTTGGTGCCTGTTAGATTAAAGTGAAGAAAACTGATGCACTGCCTGAGACACTGGACAGGATCGTTGAAAGACTTTTTCTTCTCAAACTGGGCCGTGATTCTTGAGTTGCGAGTTGTGCAGCTCCACCGTGGGAACAACAAGAGCCTGCCTGTGAGGCTCAAACGGACACAGGGAGAAGACTCCCCTCTGGCTGGTTGTACAGCGGCTACAATTTCCCAAGGACTCTTTTTTTTGTTAGTAATGTACCCCTTTTGATCGTCCCATTTTTGAGGGGGATCAGCCCTGCATTAGTGTAGTGACACCCGCCTTGGCCCATGGTGAAGAAATCAACGGCTGTCCAGGGAGAAGAGCTCCAACGATTGTTTTCAACAAGTTTTTAGAAAGATCAATCATTACTGTTGCTGAAATGAATAACAAAAGAATCATTTGTGCTGTAGGGTTTGTTGTTGCTATGGTGGTTATGGCAGCAATTACGTGGTACATCGAGAAGGTGGCTCCTGTTCGACAGCTTTTTGTTGCCACTACGCCAGTACCAGTGGAACACTACTACTTCACTCTTCCCTACCATGAGCAGAAGCATCGACAATCCTATCTAAACAATACCTTTATCCAGATGTTGCACCATACTCACAATGCTACAAATACTACCAACTGTTGGGTGTGTGGGATGATACCTGCACATCAAAAGAAAGGAGGAACACCTTTTATTCCTCTTCCATTTTCTCACAATGGTTCTTGTCAAGCTTGGTATGCGCTTTTGTTTGCATCTAGAAAGCCTTCAGTAGGTGGGATTATTTTTCAATTTAATAAAGTGTGTTATCAAAATAAAGAAGGTTATCCACAAGCCAAAGGGACTAAATGGGAATGGGAAGAGTATCAACCGGACAATATTTCAACACCATATGTCTTCACAAATGTGAGAATAAAGAAGAACATTGGACCTTTTGTGATTTCTGTGACAAAAGCTAAAGCAGATTTGTGTATTTGTAGCGTTGGAAGAATTCCAGTGGGGAGGAGCGAGTGTACTGTAATCCTGACCATTGAAGGTGCCAATAACAGCACTTTCACAGCCTCGCATAATACGTATTTTGTGTGTGGAAATAATGGATATTATCAATTACCTGTTGGGTGGTCAGGAATCTGCTATGTATCTTTTCTGTTGCCCCCTGTGTTTCTGGCACCTGCATTATATCACCGTAATTTTAAACTGTACAATGATATTTCCAAAAACAGAAATAAGAGGACAATAAGTATGGATGAAGTTGACCAAACCGACACTACCCTACAACAATATGTTGATTTCAACTTGGGCTTATTTTTCTTTGTGGGTGCTGCATTGAACAGTAGAAAGATCAGGCGCTTAACTCGTGTTGTGGAAGCTGTTACCAATCAGACAGCTATGGCACTTGGGAACATTACAGAGGAACTACAGATTGCAAGGATTGTAGCACTCCAGAATAGGATGGTGTTAGACGTGATTTTGTCTGATCGAGGTGGTGCATGTCACATCATCGGTAGCAGCTGTTGCGTATTCATACCGGATCACTCACCTTCAGTATATGGCGCAATATCAGAACTGCATAAGATTGCTGCAGAAATTCATCCAGAGACTGGTACTTGGACTTTTACTGGATGGTTTTGGACTCTTGTTTCTGCTTGGGGCTGGAAGCTACTGACTATCCTGTGTGTAATAATTATGATACTTTTTACATGCTGTGTATGTATCCAATGTGGTCCAATGCTTTGCTCCATTTGCATCTCTGCTTGTATACCTGCCAAAAGGAACGTTGCTGAAACAAAGGCCCAACAAATGTTGAATAAAGAGGTGGCCGAAATAATGTTAATAGATGTACGGGATGAATATTTAGATTACCCCAGATAAACGAATGTCTTCAGCTAATGCTGAAAGGGTCGTCTGTTGTAATTTGGCAGCACTTAAGTTAAGCATTAGCCGAAGACATCCTGTATTCAGAGGCTAAATTGTCCGCTTTGTGGAATCCATTTTGTATTTCTGGCAGCCATTTTGGTTGCCATGTACTGCCATGTGCTCGCCATGTGCTCTGTCCTACCTTCCTGTTAACTGCTCTTGAAATCTGCCTAGAGACGAGTTATATTTAGTTTCTTTTGCTTTGCACATGCTCAGTTGAGCTCGCAGCTGTCCATGCAGCTGTTCCGAGTTTATAAATGTCAGGATGTGTCTACTAGAAGTAGAAACTGTTAGCTCCACCCACTTGTCGACTGTGCATTTCTTGTATCACCTTATATGTACCTAAAACCAGCATTTGTGTTTGTACTGCCTTCATTTGAGCCCCTGTGTGGGTATAAAAGGACCAAAGTCCTTCCATTCAGTGTCCTACTTCATGCATTACCGAAGGGTGCTGTGTGAATGTAGCTCCACCTCATGAGGTTTAATAAACTCTGTCTTTTCTATTCCAGTTTCTGTGCCAACTTCTTCCTATTGGTCTGAGGACTCTGTGCAAGGAAGGGAGAACCCCTAAGCACTGGTAGGCCTTGTTGAGGCTCACCACTACACCTCTTTCTGCACCTCTCTTGCCTCTTTCTGCACCTTTCTTGCTTCTTTCTGCACCTCTCTTGCCTCTTTCTGCACATTTCCTCTTCTTTCTGTACTTCTCTTGCTTCTTTCTGCACTTTTCTTCCTCTTTCTGCACCTCTATTGCTTCTTTCTGCACCTCTCTTGACTTGTTATGCACCTCTCTGGCTTTTTTCTGTACCTCTCTTGCCTCTTTCATCACTTCTCTTGTTTCTTTCTGAACCTCTCTTGCCTCTTTTTGCACCTCTTTCTGCATCTCTCTTGCTTCTTTCCGCACATCTCTTGCTTCTTTCTGCACTTCTCTTGCTTCTTTCTACACCTCTCTTGCTTCTTTCTGCACTTCTCCCGCTTCTTTCTGCACCCCTCTTGCCTCTTTTTGCACCTCTCTTGCCTTTTTCTGCAACTCTTTCTGCACCTCTCTTGCCTTTTTTGTACTTCTCTTGCCTCTTTCTGCACTTCTCTTGCCTCTTTCTGTACATCTCTTGCCTCTTTCTGTACATTTCTTCCTCTTTCTGCACCTCTCTTCATCTTTCTGCACCTCTTTTGCTTCTTTCTACACCTCTCTCGCTTCTTTCTGCACCTCACTTGCTACTTTCTTTACCACTCTTGCTTCTTTCTGCACCTCTCTTGCTACTTTCTGCATTTCCCTTGCATCTTTCTGCACTTCTCTTGCCTCTTTCTGCAACTCTCTTACCTCTTTCCGCACCTCTCTTGCTTCTTTAACCAACTCTCTTGCTTGTTTCTGTACCTCTCTTGCTTCTTTCTGCACCTCTCTTGCCTCTTCTTGGACCTCTCTTTCCTCTTTCTGCACCGCTCTTGCCTCTTTTTGCACCTCACTCTCTTCTGTCTGCACCTCTCTTGCTTCTTTCTGTACCTCTAATTTTGATTTCTGCACTTCTCTTGTTTCTTTCTGTACTTCTCTTGCTTCTTTCTGCGCCTTTCTTCCTCTTTCTGCACCTTTCTTCCTCTTTCTGCACCTTTCTTCTTCTTTCTGCAGTTGTCTTGCTTCTTTCTGCACTTCTCTTGCCACTTTCTGCACCTCTCTTTCTTCTTTCTGCACTTCTCTTGCCTCTTTCTGCACATTTCTTCCTCTTTCCCCACCTCTCTGTCTCTTTCTGCACCTCTCTTGCTTCTTTCTGCACCTCTCTTGCTTCTTTCTGCACATTTCTTCCTCTTTTGCACCTCTCTTGCCTTTTTCTGCACTTCTCTTGCCTCTTTCTGCACTACTCTTGCTACTTTCTGCACCTCTCTAGCTTCTTTCTGCACCTCTCTTGCTTCTTTCTGTACCTCTCTTTTTGATTTCTGCACTTCTCTTGTTTCTTTCTGCAATTCTCTTGCTTCTTTCTGCGCCTTTCTTCATCTTTCGGTACCTTTCTTCCTCTTTCTGCACCTTTCTTTCTCATTCTGCAGTTGTCTTGCTTCTTTCTGCACTTCTCTTGCCTCTTTCTGCACCTCTCTTTCTTCTTTATGTACTTCTCCTGCCTCTTTCTGCACATTTCTTCTTCTTTCCCCACTTCTCTTCCTCTTTCTGCACCTCTCTTGCACCTCTCTTGCTTCTTTCTGCACATTGCTTCCCTTTTCTGAACCTCTCTTGCCTTTTTCTGCACTTCTCTTGCCTCTTTCGGCACTACTCTTGCAACTTTCTGCACCTCTCTAGCTTCTTTCTGCACCTCTCTTGCTTCTTTCTGCACCCCCTTCCCTCTTTCTGCACCTCTCTTGCTTCTTTCTGCACCTTTCTTCCTCTTTCTACACTTCTCTTGCTTCTTTCTGAATTTCTGTTGCTTCTATCTGTACCTTTCTTCCTTTCTTCTGCACTTCTTTTGCCTCTTTCTGCACTTCTCTTGCTTCTTTCTCTACCTTTCTACCTCTTTCTGTACTTCACTTGCCTCTTTCTGCACATCTCGTCCTCTTTCTGCACCTCCCTTCTTTCTGCACCTCTCTTGCTTCTTTCTGTACCTCTCATGCTTGTTTCTGCACCTCTCATGCCTCTTTCTGTACCTCTCTTCCTCTTTCTGCACCCCTCTTCCTTCTTTCTGCAAATCTCTTGCTTCTCTCTGCACTTCTCTTGCTTATTTCTGCACCTTTCATCCTGTATCTGTGCCTTTCTTTCTCTTTCTGCAGCTTTCTTCCTGTTGCTTCACCTCTCTTGCTTTTTTCTGCACTTCTCTTGCGTCTTTCTGCTCTTCACTTGCTTCTTTCTGCACCTCTCTTGCCTCTTTCTGCACCTCTATTTTCTCTTTCTGCACATTTCTTCCTCTTTCTGCACTTGTCTTGCTTTTTACTGCACTTCTTTTGCCTCTTTCTGCACTTCTCTTGCTTCTTTCTCTACCTCTACTGCTTTTTTCTGTACCTCTCTTGCTTTTTTCTGCACTTCTCTTGCCTCTTTCTGCACCTCTCTTGCTTTTTTCTGCACCTTTCTTCCTGTTTCTGCACCTCTTTTGCTTCTTTCTACACCTCTCCTACTTCTTTCTGCACCTCCCTTGCTTCTTTCTGTACCTTGTGTGATTCTTTCTGTACATCTATTGCTTCTTTCTGTACTTTTCTTATTCTTTCTGTACTTCTCTTGCCTCTTTCTGCACCTCTCCCTCTTTATGCACCTCTCTTGCTTCTTTCTGCACCTCTCTTGCTTCTTTCTGCACTTCTCTTGCCTCTTTCTGCACCTCTCTTGCTTCTTTCTGCACCTTTCTTTTCCTCTTTCTGCACCTTTCTGCCTCTTTCTGCACCTCTC
Organism: Calotriton arnoldi; assembly: GCA_963921515.1. Lineage (NCBI taxonomy): Eukaryota > Metazoa > Chordata > Amphibia > Caudata > Salamandridae > Calotriton > Calotriton arnoldi. The sequence continues at coordinate 66,498 of CAWUFW010017158.1, read as the reverse complement.
TTGCTTCTTTCTGCACTTCTCTTGCTTCTTTCTGGACCTTTCTTCCTCTTTTTGTACTTCTCTTGCCTCTTTCTGCACCTCTCTTGCTTCTTTCTGCACCTTTCTTTTCCTCTTTTTGCACCTTTCTGCCTCTTTCTGCACCTCTCTTGCTTCATTCTGCACTTCTCTTTCCTCTTTCTGTATCTTTCTTCCTCTTTCTGTACTTCTCTTGCCCCTTTCTGTACTTCTCTTGCTTCTTACTGCACCTTTATTCCTCCTTCTGACCTTCTCTTGCCTCTTTCTGCACCTTTCTTCCTCTTTCTGCACCTCTATTGCTTCTTTCTGCACTTCTCCTGCTTCTTTCTGTACCTCTCTTGCTTGTTTCTGCACCCCTCTTACCTCTTACTGCACCTCTCTTGCTTCTTTCTGCACCTCTCTTGCCTCCTTCTGTACATTTCTTCCTCTTTCTGCACCTCTCTTGCTTCTTTCTGTACTTCTCTTGCTTGTTTCTGCACCTCTCTTGCTTATTTATGCACCTCTCTTGCCTCTTTCTGTACCTCTCTTGCCTCTTTCTGAAACTCTCTTGCCTCTTTCTCTGCTTTTCTTGCCTCTTTCTGCAACTCTCTTGTTTCTTTCTGCACCCCTCTTGCCTCTTTCTGCATCTCTCTTGCTCCTTTCTGCACTTCTCTTGCCTCTTTTTGTACTTCTCTTACCTCTTTCTGCACTTCTCTCGCTTCTTTCTATACCTCTCTTGCTTCTTTCTGCACCTCTCTTGCTTCTTTCTGCACCTTTCTACCTCTTTCTGTACTTCTCTTGCCTCTTTTTGCACCTTTCTTCTTCTTTCTGCACATCTCTTGTTTCTTTCTGCACATCTCTTGTTTCTTTCTGCACCTCTTTTGCCTCTTTCTGCACTTCTCTTGCCTCTTTCTGTTCTTCTCTTACGTCTTTTTGTACCTCTCTTGCCTCTTTGTGCACATTTCTTCCTCTTTCTGCAGCTCCCTTGCTTTTTTCTGCAATTCTCTTGCTTCTTTCTGCACCTCTCTTGCTTGTTTCTGCAACCCTCGTGCCTCTTTCTGCACCTCTCTTGCTTCTTTCTGCACCTCTCGTCCCTCTTTCTGAACCTGTCTTGCATCTTTCTGTTCTTCTCTTGTCTCTCTCTGCACTTCTCTTGCTTCTTTCTGCACCTCTTTTGCTTCATTCTGCACCTCTTTTGCTTATTTCTGCACTTCTCTTGCCTCTTTCTGTACTTCACTTGCCTCTTTCTGAACTTCTCTTGCTTCTTTCAGTGCCTTTCTTCTCTCTCTGCACCTTTCTTTCTCTTGCTGCACCTTTATTCTTCTTTCTGCAGTTCTCTTTATTCTTTCTTCACCTCTCTTGCTCCTTTCTGCACACCTCTTTCCTTTTTCTGCACCTCTCTTGCATCTTTCTGTGCTTTTGTTGCCTCTTTCTGCACCTCTTTTGCTTCTTTCTGTACCCCTCTTGCCTCTTTCTCCATCTCTCTTGCTTCTTTCTGCACTTCTCTTGCCTCTTGCTGCACTTCTCTTACCTCTTTCTGCTCTTCTCTCGCTTCTTTCTGTACCTCTCTTACTTCTTTATGCACCTCTCTTGCTTCTTTCTGTACCTTTCTTCCTCTTTCTGTAAATCTCTTGCCTCTTTCTGCACCTTTCTTCTTCTTTATTGTACATCTCTTGTTTCTTTCTATACCTCTCCTGCTTTTTTCAGCACCTCGTTTGCCTCTTTCTGCACTTCTCTTGCTTCTTTCTGTGCTTCTCTTGCCTCTTTTTGTACCTCTCTTGCCTCTTTGTGCACATTTCTTCCTCTTTCTGCAGCTCTCTTGCTTCTTTCTGCAATTCTGTTGCTTTTTTCTGCACCTCTCAAGCTTGTTTCAGAACCCCTCTTGCCTCTTTCTGCACCTCTCTTGCTTCTTTCTGCACCTTTCTTGCCTCTTTCTGAACCTGTCTTGTATCTTTCTGTACTTTTCTTGCCTCTTTCTGCACCTCTCTTGCTTCTTTCTGCACCCCTCTTGTCTCTTTCTGCACCTGTCTTGCTTTTTTCTGCACCCCTCTTGTCTCTTTCTGCACCTCTCTTGCTTCTCTCTGCACTTCTCTTGCCTCTTTCTGCACCCCTCTTGCTTCTTTCTGCACCTCTCTTTTCCCTCTTTCTGAACCTGTATTGCATCTTTCTGTACTTTTCTTGCCTCTTTCTGCACCTCTCTTGCTTCTTTCTGCACCCCTCTTGTCTCTTTCTGACCTCTCTTGCTTCTCTCTGCTCTTCTCTTGTCTCTCTCTGCACTTCTCTTGCTTCTTTCTGCACCTCTCTTGCTTCATTCTGTACCTCTTTTGCTTATTTCTGCACTTCTCTTACCTCTTTCTGCACTTCTCTCGCTTTTTTCTGTACCTCTCTTGCTTCTTTCTGCACTTCTCTTGCTTCTTTCTGTACCTTTCTTCCTCTTTCTGTACTTCTCTTGCCTCTTTCTGCACCTTTCTTCTTCTTTATGTACATCTCCTGTTTCTTTCTGTACCTCTCCTGCTTCTTTCTGCACCTCTTTTGCCTCTTTCTGCACTTCTCTTGCCTCTTTCTGTACTTCTCTTGCCTCTTGTTGTACCTCTCTTGCCTCTTTGTACACATTTCTTCCTCTTTCTGCAGCTCTCTTGCTTCTTTCTGCAATTCTGTTGCTTCTTTCTGCACCGCTCAAGCTTGTTTCAGCACCCCTCTTGCCTCTTTATGCACCTCTCTTGCTACTTTCTGCACCTTTCTTGCCTCTTTCTGAACTTGTCTTGTATCTTTCTGTACTTTTCTTGCCTCTTTCTGCACCTCTCTTGCTTCTTTTTGCACCCCTCTTGTCTCCTTCTGCACCTCTCTTGCTTCTCTTGCTTCATTCTGCACCTCTCTTGCTCCTTTCTGCACTTCTCTTGCCTCTTTCTGTACTTCTCTTACCTCTTTCTGCACTTCTCTCGCTTCTTTCTATACCTCTCTTGCTTCTTTCTGCACCTCTCTTGCTTCTTTCTGCACCTTTCTACCTCTTTCTGTACTTCTCTTGCCTCTTTTTGCACCTTTCTTCTTCTTTCTGCACATCTCTTGTTTCTTTCTGCACCTCTTTTGCCTCTTTCTGCACTTCTCTTGCCTCTTTCTGTTCTTCTCTTACCTCTTTTTGTATCTCTCTTGCCTCTTTGTGCACATTTCTTCCTCTTTCTGCAGCTCCCTTGCTTTTTCTACAATTCTCTTGCTTCTTTCTGCACCTCTCTTGCTTGTTACTGCACCCCTCTTGCCTCTTTCTGCACTTCTCTTGCTTCTTTCTACACTTCTCTTCCCTCTTTCTGAACCTGTCTTGTATCTTTCTGTACTTTTCTTGTCTCTTTCTGCACCTCTCTTGCTTCTTTCTGCTCTTCTCTTGTTTCTCTCTGCACTTCTCTTGCTTCTTTCTGCACCTCTCTTGCTTCATTCTGCACCTCTTTTGCTTATTTCTGCACTTCTCTTTCCTCTTTATATACTTCACTTGCCTCTTTCTGAACTTCTCTTGCTTCTTTCAGTGCCTTTCTTCTCTTTCTGCACCTTTCTTTCTCTTGCTGCACCTTTATTCTTCTTTCTGCAGTTCTCTTGCTTCTTTCTGCACCTCTCTTGCTTCTTTCTGCACACCTCTTTCCTTTTTCTGCACCTCTCTTGCCTCTTTCTGTGCTTTTGTTGCCTCTTTCTGCACCTCTTTTGCTTCTTTCTGTACCCCTCCTGCTCTTTCTGCATCTCTCTTGCTTCTTTCTGCACTTCTCTTGCCTCTTTCTGCACTTCTCTTACCTCTTTCTGTACTTCTCTTGCCTCTTTTTGTACCTCTCTTGCTTCTTTCTGCACCTCTATTGCTTCTTTCTGTACCTTTCTTCCTCTTTCTGTACTTCTCTTGCCTCTTTCTGCACCTTTCTTCTTCTTTATGTACATCTCTTGTTTCTTTCTGTACCTCTCCTGCTTCTTTCTGCACCTCTTTTGCCTCTTTCTGCACTTCTCTTGCCTCTTTCTGTACTTCTCTTGCCTCTTTTTGTACCTCTCTTGCCTCTTTTTTTTTTTATTGAGAATTCATAGATCTGACACACATACAATAATCTTACGTACAAATACATATTCCAAAATGTTGAGGATCAAAAATAATTAACTTAGAACTGAAGTGCAAAGTGTAATGTGCAGAGTATTAAATTTTTTTTTACAGATACTCATTTCAACCAATACTTAGGTATACAATCAAATTGTTCCTAAAATACCAAAAAAAAAAAAAGATCCTGTTAAATTCATGTACCAAGTAAAAATTTTAACATTAAAATAAAGTACAGTGGTACTAAGACCGGATAGGTACATACATATCTTTTCTATCCATTTTACACAAAGTATCACCTCTTCCCTTATGCTTTAAACACACTCCAATATTTCTCATACTTTCTCAATGCTCCTGATCTTATTGCATATTTCCTTTCCAGTTCTTGTATTTTGGATAATTTTACCCTCCAAGCATTGAAAGTGGGCACCTTCTCTGTTCTCCAGAGTTTCAGGATTAATGATCTTGCTATTAATGCTACTATAAACAGGCATTCTTCATACTCGATGATGTCAGGAGAACATCCCAAAACTGCAATAGATTCATCAAGTGAAATGTGGGGGTCTATTGTGAGTCTAAGATATTTCTCGATCTCCTCCCAAAAACTCTTAATTTTTGGGCACTTCCAAATAATATGCGTCCAAGTACCTTTCTCTGTGCAAAGAAAGCATTTATCTTCTGTTTGCAGATATATTTTATGAAGAAAGGAGGGTGTTCTATATATCAGCCATTTCGAGTAATATTGCATGCGTTTAAAATTCGCCCCTCTGAATAGATATACATTAAACTTGTTTAACTTATTCCACATTGATTTAAGAATCTGTATATCTTCCACATTCTTCCATCTATCTCTAGCTTTTTCATATAATAAGGAAGATTTGTTCTGGTCGAATATCTTAACCCAATCACTGATCCTCCTTTGTATAGGACAATTAAGAGCTTCACTAATCCTAATTTTATCGCACAGATTTTCTATATTTAACTTTTCCAATATATATTTTAGTCTAATAAATGACCATTTTAGAATTGTGTTGGAATGTTGGAGGCCCAATTCAATTTCCGTCCAAGTTTTCCAACAGTTCCCCTTGATGAAATCTTGAATTTGGACATATCCACTTTCTTCCCACAGCCTTAGTATATTATTTTCTAAGATGCCTATTTCCCCCGTGTACATGTTCGAAAGTCTGGTTGAGTTATTAATTCTTAAAATATCGTAATGTGCTAAAAGCTGGGTTTTTTGTTTGAATAACCACTGTAAAGTCTTATACCGAACCTTCTTAGAGTACTTAGTAACTCTTGTAGGATCGCTGATATTATATTCCTTTAGGATCTATTTCATAAAGAAATGATCTGCCTCTTGAGGATCTGAAAAAAAAAATCTAAATCTATAATGTGCAAATGTCGCATAATAATAATTTCTAATATTCGGAAGAGATAAACCTCCTTCTAAAACAGAATAGTTTAAAGTGCTAAGTGCTAATCTTGGTACCTTATTTGCCCATAAAAGAGGAGATCATACTATCTAACTCTTTAAAGAAAAAGTCTGTATTGCACAGGGAGCTGCACTAAAAGAAAATTAAACAGTGGTAAAATAGACATTCGAATTAATGCAACTCGTCCTATTATTGATAATGGGAGCTGATTCCACCGTATTAACTGAGAGCTCACCTTTTTCAATAATGGAGTATAATTTAAGGAAAAAAGATCTTCTACTCTCTCCGTGACAACAATCCCTAAATACCTCTTTGGGCGAGTATTGTATGTCTACCTAAATTCTGATAATAAAGAATTCACACCACAGTTGTACAATATAATTTCTGTTTTGGTCTTATTGATTTTATAGCCACCCATTTCTTGGAAGTCTGCAAAAACTTTCATCACTTCCACCTGGGTGTCTATATTTGAGTCCAAAAAAAGCACAATGTCGTCGGCGTAAAGTTTTATGTTCGTCATTCCTTGCACCGGAACTGTGTGTGCTTTTTTTCCCCTGATTGCAATTGCTAATGGCTCTATAAAGAGTGCAAATAAAATCGGAGAAAGGGGGCAGCCTTGTCTAGTACCTCTATTTATTTGGCATATTCCTATCTTAACAGAGTTAATTAAAATTTGCGCCTGGGAGTTTGTATAAAGTTGTTTTAATAAAAATATAAACTCCTTTGGGAAGCCAAACTTTGCTAAGATCGTAAAAAGACAATTCCAAGAAACAAGGTCAAATGCCTTTTCGGCATCTAAAAACCATATCTGTGCCTGAACTTTATTAATATTAAAAAATCCAAAGCCTCTAATAGAAAATGTGTATTAGTATGGAGGTGTCTCCCTGCTATAAAACCGCATTGATCCATCCCGATGAGTGACCCCACCATCTTATTTAATCTATTGGCAAAAAGTTTTGTAAACATTTTGTAGTCAGTGTTTAAAAGACTTATTGGCCTGTACGAGTTCACATTTTCACTATCTTTATCTTTCTTTAAGATACTGACCACTACTACAATGCGGAAGGATGCGGGCGGGTCCCCTCCTTTTAGTAAAAAATTTGCAAGCCTTAAAAATTCAGGACATAGTATTGTAGAAAATGTTTTTAAAAATTCCGCAGGGATGCCATCCTCCCCGGTGGCTTTACAGTTGGGCAAAGAGCTGATAACCACATCTAGTTCATCCTTCATAAATTCGGCTAACAGCAGCTCTTTAAAATTATTTCCCAAAGTTAGAATAGGCAATTCCTGCAAGAATTCATCAATTGTTTCTACAGGGATCTGATGAGGTGTCTGATATATATCTTTATAATGTTTAAGAAAAGCCTCACCTATTAAAGACGTGGTATTTACACAGGTTTTAGTTACTTTATCCTGAATACATTCGACTCTATTTCGAACTTGCTTCTCCTTTGCTTGCCAAGCTAGTAATCTTCCAGTATACTCACTATGTTCATAACTAGCCTGAAGGTATAGCCTACTTGTCATATCCCCTAGTTCATAATAGAATTCCCTCATTCTCCTTTTTGCATTCAGTACTTCTTGTCTAGTAACTGGGGTCCTATTTCTAAAATATTCTTGATTTGCCTGGGCCAGACTGTTTTCTATCGCCATTCTCTCCTCCTTCTTAGCCTTCTGTTTTGGAATCTCTTTTGAGGTAATAATACCTCTCAGAGTGGATTTAAACGCGTCCCATATTATGTTAATTGGTGCAGAATCCTTATTTATATAAAAAGAAGCTAATCTCCTTTTCTATTTCTGCACACCATTGTTTCTCAGCTAAATTGAGTCTATTAAAATACCATCTTCTTGGTAATTCATCCTCTAGCTTATCTAGGATAATTTCCAGCTTAATGAGGGCATGATCTGAGAAGGGATTTACTATATGTTCATATTTATTAATTTGGGAAGTAAGAAAAAAGTCTAGCCTGGATGATGAGTCATATTTTGCCGAGTAACAAGAATATTCACGTTTAGCCGGATTATTAAGACGCCAATTATCCAAAATATCTAAATCCGACTTACAACTCAACAAAGCGGTGGCAACTTGTGGTTTATTTTGTCTTCGATCTTTTTAGTTGAATTCACCGCAGGATTTTGTAAAAAATTAAAATTTCCACCCCATATAATCTGACCCGGTATGCCAGATAAGGCTTGCTTTAACTGTAAGATAGGAAGCGGGTCATCGATAACTAGTGCATAAATTGTAGCAAGAATAAGATTTGTCTGATTAATTTTCCCATGTAAAAATGTCCATCTACCACTCGTGTCTGAATGTGAGGCTTCGACATGGAATTGAACATGCTTACCTATGAAAATACTCACACCTCTCTGGGCTGCCCCAGATACAGATGAACAATAGAACCCTGCCCAATTTTTTAACATTTTACTCGCGCTTGTTAGAGCACGAAAATGTGTCTCTTGTATAAATATCACATCCGGGTAATAACCTTTTAGCCAGCTTTCTATCGCACTAGTTTTACGTCTATTATTTAAACCATTAGCATTTAAAGACAAAATCAACAATTTCTTCCTATTCATACAGGGAATTCCTATCTAAGGTGAAATTATGCAGGGTATACCAAATGCGCATATGCGCCATGTCTTTCAATACGGCTTTTCTTTTTCCCAATAAGGGAATATTTTACTCTTTCTATACACCACCATACATGTGTTATCAATTGGACAAAATATGCATAAAACATAGCCACTAGGCAAAGATACTATAATGCCGAATATATAAAATATATATAAAATATATATAAAATATAATAAAATGCAATCATACACACATTGGACTAAAACACTACAGTATAGATGAAGTGACCAACAGTGCAAATAACCATTAAAGTGCAAATCACGCAACTGGTAAAAACAATACAATACAACTGTACAATATAGTGCAAATAGCAAATATTGTGCAAAATATGCATTAAAGTGCGTTACGTTGCAATAAAGTGCAATAAAGGGCAGCCTTCCCTGTGCAATATATAGTTTCTGTTGTATAGTACCACAACTTACTTCTAAACCTGTCAAATGATTACTATACACATTGCTTAATCTCCTCTTAATAAAAATATTCAAACAGATTTTTCCATCTATGAGCTCTCTTTTTTTTAACTGCTTCACCCCACCACCACCCATCCAACCCACCCTCCCCAGGAGAAGGAAAGACCCAACCTTCCCCACTAGCTTCCCCTCCTTTTCCCTCCTTGTAATGGATGCCATCTTGTTGCATCCTGTTACAACTCCTGATTCACCTTGCAACTACCTCGAAAAAATAAGCTGAATTTAAAAAATATATTCTCTCTTACTTCTCTTGCTTCATTCTGCACCTCTCTTGCTCATTTCTGCACTTCTCTTGCCTCTTTCTGTACTTGACTTTCCTCTTTCTGTACTTCTCTTGCTTCTTTCAGCACCTTTCTTCTCTTTCTGCACCTTTCTTTCTATTGCTGCACCTTTATTCTTCTTTCTGCAGTTCTCTTGCTTTTTTCTGCACCTCTCTTACTTCTTTCTGCACCGCTTTCCTTTTTCTGCACCTCTCTTGCCTCTTTCTATGCTTTTGTTGTCTCTTTCTGCACCTCTTTTGCTTCTTTCTGTACCCCTCTTGCCTCTTTCTGGACCACTCTTGCATCTTTCTGCACTTCTCTTGCTTATTTCTGCAATTCTCTTGCTTCTTTCTGCACCTCTCTTGCTTGTTTCTGCACCCCTCTTGCCTCTTTCTGCACTTCTCTTGCTTCTTTCTGCACCTCTCTTCCCTCTTTCTGAACCTGTCTAGCATCTTTCTGTACTTTTCTTGCCTCTTTCTGCACCTCTCTTGCTTCTTTCTGCACCCCTCTTGTCTCTTTCTGCACCTCTCTTGCTTCTTTCTGCTCTTCTCTTGTCTCTCTCTGCACTTCTCTTGCTTCTTTCTGCACCTCTCTTGCTTCATTCTGCACCTCTTTTGCTTATTTCTGCACTTCTCTTGCCTCTTTCTGTACTTCACTTGCCTCTTTCTGAACTTCTCTTGCTTCTTTCAGTGCCTTTCTTCTCTTTCTGCACCTTTCTTTCTCTTGCTGCACCTTTATTCTTCTTTCTGCAGTTCTCTTGCTTCTTACTGCACCTCTCTTGCTTCTTTCTGCACACCTCTTTCCATTTTCTGCACCTCTCTTGCCTCTTTCTGTGCTTTTGTTGCCTCTTTCTGCACCTCTTTTGCTTCTTTCTGTACCCCTCTTGCCTCTTTCTGCACTTCTCTCGCTTCTTTCTGTACCTCTCTTGCTTCTTTCTGCACCTCTCTTGCTTCTTTCTGTACCTTTCTTCCTCTTTCTGTACTTCTCTTGCCTCTTTCTGCACCTTTCTTCTTCTTTATGTACATCTCTTGTTTCTTTCTGTACCTCTCCTGCTTCTTTCTGCACCTATTTTGCCTCTTTCTGCACTTCTCTTGCCTCTTTCTGTACTTCTCTTGCCTCTTTCTGTACCTCTCTTGCCTCTTAGTGCACATTTCTTCCTCTTTCTGCAGCTCTCTTACTTCTTTCTGCAATTCTGTTGCTTCTTTCTGCACCTCTCAAGCTTGTTTCAGTACCCCTCTTGCCTCTTTCTGCACCTCTCTTGCTTCTTTCTGCAACTTTCTTGCCTCTTTCTGAACCTGTCTTGTATCTTTCTGTACTTTTCTTGCCTCTTTCTGCACCTCTCTTGCTTCTTTCTGCACCCCTCTTGTCTCTTTCTGCACCTCTCTTGCTTCTCTCTGCACTTCTTTTGCTTCATTCTGTACCTCTCTTGCTCATTTCTGCACTTCTCTTGCCTCTTTCTGTACTTCACTTGCCTCTTTCTGTACTTCTCTTGCTTCTTTCTGCACCTTTCTTCTCTTTCTGCACCTTTGTTTCTATTGCTGCACCTTTATTCCTCTTTATGCAGTTCTCTTGCTTTTTCTGCACCTCTCTTGCTTCTTTCTGCACCTCTCTTGCTTCTTTATGCACCTCTCTTTCCTCTTTCTGTGCTTTTGTTGTCTCTTTCTGCACTTCTTTTGCTTCTTTCTGTACCTCTCTTGCCTCTTTCTGGACCACTCTTGCATCTTTCTGCACTTCTCTTGCTTATTTCTGCACTTCTCTTGCTTCTTTCTGCACTTCTCGTGCTTCTTTCTGCACCACCCTTGCTTCTTTCTATACTTCTCTTGCCTCTTTCTGCACTTCACTTGCCTCTTTTTGCACTTCTCTTGCTTCTTTCTGCACCTTTCTTCCTCTTTATGCAACTTTCTTCCTCTTTCTGCACCTTCATTCCTCTTTCTGAAGTTCTCGTTTCTTTCTGCACTTCTCTTGGCTCTTTCTGCACCTCTCTTGCTTTTTTCTGCACCTCTATTGTCTCTTTTATCACTTCACTTGCTTCTTTCTGCACCTTTCTTCCTCTTTCTGCACTTCGCTTGCCTCTTTCTGCACTACTCTTGCTTCTTTCTGCACCTCTCTTGCCTCTTTCTGCACATTTCTTCCTCTTTCTGCTCTTCTGTTGCTTCTTTCTACCGCTCTATTGCCTCTTTCTGTACTTCTCTTGCTTCTTTCTGCACCTCTCTTGCCTCTTTCTGCATTTTCTTCCTCATTCTGCACCTCTCTTGCCTCTTTCATCACTTGTCTTGCTTCTTTCTGAACCTCTCTTGCCTCTTTCCGCACCTTTTTCTGCGTATCTCTTGCCTCTTTCTGTTCTTCGCTTGCCTCTTTCTGCACCTCTCTTGCCTCTTTCTGCACCTTTCTTCCTCTTTCTGCATCTTTCTTGCTTCTTTCCGCACCTCTCTTGCTTCTTTCTGCACTTCTCTTGCTTCTTTCTGTACCTCTCATGCTTCTTTCTGCACCCCTCTTGCTTCTTTCTGAACCACTTTTGCCTCTTTCTGCAACTCTTTCTGCACCTCTCTTGCCTTTTTCTGTACTTCTCTTGCCTCTTTCTGTACATCTCTTGCCTCTTTCTGCACATTTCTTCCTCTTTATGCACCTCTCTTCATCTTTCTGCACCTCTCTCGCTTCTTTCTGCACCTCACTTGCTACTTTCTTCACCCCTCTTGCTTCTTTCTGCACCTCTCTTGCTACTTTCTGCACTTCCCTTGCATCTTTCTGCACTTCTCTTGCCTCTTTCCACAACTCTCTTGCCTCTTTCCACACCTCTCTTGCCCCTTTCCGCTCCTCTCTTGCTTCTTTCTGTACCTCCCTTGCTTCTTTCTGCACCTCTTTTGCCTCTTCCTGCACATTTCCTCTTCTTTCTGTACTTCTCTTGCTTCTTTCTGCACTTTTCTTCCTCTTTCTGCAACTCTATTGCTTCTTTCTGCACCTCTCTTGATACATTCTGCACCTCTCTGGCTTTTTTCTGTACCTCTCTTGCCTCTTTCATCACTTCTCTTGTTTCTTTCTGAACCTCTCTTGCCTCGTTTTGCACCTCTTTCTGCATATCTCTTGCCTCTTTCTGCACCTCTCTTGCCTCTTTCTCCACCTTTCTTCCTCTTTCTGCATCTCTCTTGCTTCTTTCTGCACATCTCTTGCTTCTTTCTGCACTTCTCTTGCTTCTTTCTACACCTCTCTTGCTTCTTTCTGCACTTCTCTCGCTTCTTTCTGCACCCCTCTTGCCTCTTTTTGCACCTCTCTTGCCTCTTTCTGCAACTCTTTCTGCACCTCCCTTGTCTTTTTCTGCACTTCTTTTGCCTCTTTCTGCACTTCTCTTGCCTCTTTCTGTACATCTCTTGCCTCTTTCTGTACATTTCTTCCTCTTTCTGCACTTCGCTTGCTTCTTTCCACACTTCTCTTGCTTCTTTCTGCACCTCTCTTGCTACTTTCTTTACCACTCTTGCTTCTTTCTGCACCTCTCTTGCTACTTTCTGCATTTCCCTTGCATCTTTCTGCACTTCTCTTGCCTCTTTCTGCAACTCTCTTGCCTCTTTCCGCAACTCTCTTGCTTCTTTAACCAACTCTCTTGCTTTTTTCTGTACCTCTCTTCTTCTTTCTGCACCTCTCTTGCCTCTTCTTGGACCTCTCTTTCCTCTTTCTGCACCGCTCTTGCCTCTTTCTGCACCTCACTCTCTTCTGTCTGCACCTCTCTTGCTTCTTTCTGTACCTCTCATTTTGATTTCTGCACTTCTCTTGTTTCTTTCTGTACTTGACTTGCCTCTTTCTGTACTTCTCTTGCTTCTTTCAGCACCTTTCTTCTCTTTCTGCACCTTTCTTTCTATTGCTGCACCTTTATTCTTCTTTCTGCAGTTCTCTTGCTTTTTTCTACACCTCTCTTACTTCTTTCTGCACCGCTCTTTCCTTTTTCTGCACCTCTCTTGCCTCTTTCTATGCTTTTGTTGTCTCTTTCTGCACCTCTTTTGCTTCTTTCTGTACCCCTCTTGCCTCTTTCTGGACCACTCTTGCATCTTTCTGCACTTCTCTTGCTTATTTCTGCAATTCTCATGCTTCTTTCTGCACCACTCTTGCTTGTTTCTGCACCCCTCTTGCCTCTTTCTGCACCTCTCTTGCTTCTTTCTGCAACTCTCTTCCCGCTTTCTGAACCTGTCTTGCATCTTTCTGTACTTTTCTTGCCTCTTTCTGCACCTCTCTTGCTTCTTTCTGCTCTTCTCTTGTCTCTCTCTGCACTTCTCTTGCTTCTTTCTGCACCTCTCTTGCTTCATTCTGCACCTCTTTTGCTTATTTCTGCACTTCTCTTGCCTCTTTCTGTACTTCACTTGCCTCTTTCTGAACTTCTCTTGCTTCTTTCAGTGCCTTTCTTCTCTTTCTGCACCTTTCTTTCTCTTGCTGCACCTTTATTCTTCTTTCTGCAGTTCTCTTGCTTCTTACTGCACCTCTCTTGCTTCTTTCTGCACACCTCTTTCCATTTTCTGCACCTCTCTTGCCTCTTTCTGTGCTTTTGTTGCCTCTTTCTGCACCTCTTTTGCTTCTTTCTGTACCCCTCTTGCCTCTTTCTGCACTTCTCTCACTTCTTTCTGTACCTCTCTTGCTTCTTTCTGCACCTCTCTTGCTTCTTTCTGTACCTTTCTTCCTCTTTCTGTACTTCTCTTGCCTCTTTCTGCACCTTTCTTCTTCTTTATGTACATCTCTTGTTTCTTTCTGTACCTCTCCTGCTTCTTTCTGCACCTATTTTGCCTCTTTCTGCACTTCTCTTGCCTCTTTCTGTACTTCTCTTGCCTCTTTTTGTACCTCTCTTGCCTCTTAGTGCACATTTCTTCCTCTTTCTGCAGCTCTCTTGCTTCTTTCTGCAATTCTGTTGCTTCTTTCTGCACCTCTCAAGCTTGTTTCAGTACCCCTCTTGCCTCTTTCTGCACCTCTCTTGCTTCTTTCTGCACCTTTCTTGCCTCTTTCTGAACCTGTCTTGTATCTTTCTGTACTTTTCTTGCCTCTTTCTACACCTCTCTTGCTTCTTTCTGCACCCCTCTTGTCTCTTTCTGCACCTCTCTTGCTTCTCTCTGCACTTCTTTTGCTTCATTCTGTACCTCTCTTGCTCATTTCTGCACTTCTCTTGCCTCTTTCTGTACTTCACTTGCCTCTTTCTGTACTTCTCTTGCTTCTTTCAGCACCTTTCTTCTCTTTCTGCACCTTTGTTTCTATTGCTGCACCTTTATTCCTCTTTATGCAGTTCTCTTGCTTTTTTCTGCACCTCTCTTGCTTCTTTCTGCACCCCTCTTTGCTTTTTATGCACCTCTCTTTCCTCTTTCTGTGCTTTTGTTGTCTCTTTCTGCACTTCTTTTGCTTCTTTCTGTACCCCTCTTGCCTCTTTCTGGACCACTCTTGCATCTATCTGCACTTCTCTTGCTTATTTCTGCACCTCTCTTGCTTCTTTCTGCACCTCTTGTGCTTTTTTCTGCACCGACCTTGCTTTTTTCTATACTTCTCTTGCCTCTTTCTGCACTTCACTTGCCTCTTTTTGCACTTCTCTTGCTTCTTTCTGCACCTTTCTTCCTCTTTATGCAACTTTCTTCCTCTTTCTGCACCTTCATTCCTCTTTCTGAAGTTCTCGTTTCTTTCTGCACTTCTCTTGGCTCTTTCTGCACCTCTCTTGCTTTTTTCTGCACCTCTATTGTCTCTTTTATCACTTCTCTTGCTTCTTTCTGCACCTTTCTGCACTTCCCTTGCCTCTTTCTGCACTACTCTTGCTTCTTTCTGCACCTCTCTTGCCTCTTTCTGCACATTTCTTCCTCTTTCTGCTCTTCTGTTGATTCTTTCTACCCCTCTATTGCCTCTTTCTGTACTTCTCTTGCTTCTTTCTGCACCTCTCTTGCCTCTTTCTGCATTTTCTTCCTCATTCTGCACCTCTCTTGCTTCTTTCTGTACCTCTCTTGATTCATTCTGCACCTCTCTAGCTTTTTTCTGTACCTCTCTTGCTTCTTTCTGCACCCCTCTTTGCTTTTTATGCACCTCTCTTTCCTCTTTCTGTGCTTTTGTTGTCTCTTTCTGCACTTCTTTTGCTTCTTTCTGTACCCCTCTTGCCTCTTTCTGGACCACTCTTGCATCTTTCTGCACTTCTCTTGCTTATTTCTGCACCTCTCATGCTTCTTTCTGCACCTCTTGTGCTTTTTTCTGCACCGACCTTGCTTTTTTCTATACCTCTCTTGCCTCTTTCTGCACTTCACTTGCCTCTTTCTGCACTTCTCTTGCTTCTTTCTGCACCTTTCTTCCTCTTTATGCAACTTTCTTCCTCTTTCTGCACCTTCATTCCTCTTTCTGCAGCTCTCTTGTTTCTTTCTGCACTTCTCTTGGCTCTTTCTGCACCTCTCTTGCTTTTTTCTGCACCTCTATTGTCTCTTTTATCACTTCTCTTGCTTCTTTCTGCACCTTTCTGCACTTCACTTGCCTCTTTCTGCACTACTCTTGCTTCTTTCTGCACCTCTCTTGCCTCTTTCTGCATTTTCTTCCTCATTCTGCACCTCTCTAGCTTTTTTCTGTACCTCTCTTGCCTCTTTCATCACTTGTCTTGCTTCTTTCTGAACCTCTCTTGCCTCTTTCCGCACCTTTTTCTGCGTATCTCTTGCCTCTTTCTGTTCTTCTCTTGCCTCTTTCTGCACCTCTCTTGCCTCTTTCTGCACCTTTCTTCCTCTTTCTGCATCTCTCTTGCTTCTTTCTGCACCTCTCTTGCTTCTTTCTGCACCTCTCATGCTTCTTTCTGCACCCCTCTTGCTTCTTTCTGAACCCCTCTTGCCTCTTTCTGCACCTCTCTTGCCTCTTTCTGCAACTCTTTCTGCACCTCTCTTGCCTTTTTCTGTACTTCTCTTGCCTCTTTCTGTACCTCTCTTGCCTCTTTCATCACTTGTCTTGCTTCTTTCTGAACCTCTCTTGCCTCTTTCCGCACCTTTTTCTGTGTATCTCTTGCCTCTTTCTGTTCTTCGCTTGCCTCTTTCTGCACTTCTCTTGCCTCTTTCTGCACCTTTCTTCCTCTTTCTGCATCTTTCTTGCTTCTTTCCGCACCTCTCTTGCTTCTTTCTGCACTTCTCTTGCTTCTTTCTGTACCTCTCATGCTTCTTTCTGCACCCCTCTTGCTTCTTTCTGAACCCCTCTTGCCTCTTTCTGCACCTCTCTTGCCTCTTTCTGCAACGCTTTCTGCACCTCTCTTGCCTTTTTCTGTACTTCTCTTGCCTCTTTCTGTACATCTCTTGCCTCTTTCTGCACATTTCTTCCTCTTTATGCACCTCTCTTCATCTTTCTGCACCTCTCTCGCTTCTTTCTGCACCTCACTTGCTACTTTCTTCACCCCTCTTGCTTCTTTCTGCACCTCTCTTGCTACTTTCTGCACTTCCCTTGCATCTTTCTGCACTTCTCTTGCCTCTTTCCACAACTCTCTTGCCTCTTTCCACACCTCTCTTGCCCCTTTCCGCTCCTCTCTTGCTTCTTTCTGTACCTCCCTTGCTTCTTTCTGCACCTCTTTTGCCTCTTCCTGCACATTTCCTCTTCTTTCTGTACTTCTCTTGCTTCTTTCTGCACTTTTCTTCCTCTTTCTGCAACTCTATTGCTTCTTTCTGCACCACTCTTGATACATTCTGCACCTCTCTGGCTTTTTCTGTACCTCTCTTGCCTCTTTCATCACTTCTCTTGTTTCTTTCTGAACCTCTCTTGCCTCGTTTTGCACCTCTTTCTGCATATCTCTTGCCTCTTTCTGCACCTCTCTTGCCTCTTTCTCCACCTTTCTTCCTCTTTCTGCATCTCTCTTGCTTCTTTCTGCACATCTCTTGCTTCTTTCTGCACTTCTCTTGCTTCTTTCTATACCTCTCTTGCTTCTTTCTGCACTTCTCTCGCTTCTTTCTGCACCCCTCTTGCCTCTTTTTGCACCTCTCTTGCCTCTTTCTGCAACTCTTTCTGCACCTCCCTTGTCTTTTTCTGTACTTCTCTTGCCTCTTTCTGCACTTCTCTTGCCTCTTTCTGTACATCTCTTGCCTCTTTCTGTACATTTCTTCCTCTTTCTGCACCTCTCTTCATCTTTCTGCACCTCTTTTGCTTCTTTCTACACCTCTCTCGCTTCTTTCTGCACCTCACTTGCTACTTTCTTTACCACTCTTGCTTCTTTCTGCACCTCTCTTGCTACTTTCTGCATTTCCCTTGCATCTTTCTGCACTTCTCTTGCCTCTTTCTGCAACTCTCTTGCCTCTTTCCGCAACTCTCTTGCTTCTTTAACCAACTCTCTTGCTTTTTCTGTACCTCTCTTCTTCTTTCTGCACCTCTCTTGCCTCTTCTTGGACCTCTCTTTCCTCTTTCTGCACCGCTCTTGCCTCTTTCTGCACCTCACTCTCTTCTGTCTGCACCTCTCTTGCTTCTTTCTGTACCTCTCATTTTGATTTCTGCACTTCTCTTGTTTCTTTCTGTACTTGACTTGCCTCTTTCTGTACTTCTCTTGCTTCTTTCAGCACCTTTCTTCTCTTTCTGCACCTTTCTTTCTATTGCTGCACCTTTATTCTTCTTTCTGCAGTTCTCTTGCTTTTTTCTACACCTCTCTTACTTCTTTCTGCACCGCTCTTTCCTTTTTCTGCACCTCTCTTGCCTCTTTCTATGCTTTTGTTGTCTCTTTCTGCACCTCTTTTGCTTCTTTCTGTATCCCTCTTGCCTCTTTCTGGACCACTCTTGCATCTTTCTGCACTTCTCTTGCTTATTTCTGCAATTCTCTTGCTTCTTTCTGCACCACTCTTGCTTGTTTCTGCACCCCTCTTGCCTCTTTCTGCACCTCTCTTGCTTCTTTCTGCACCTCTCTTCCCGCTTTCTGAACCTGTCTTGCATCTTTCTGTACTTTTCTTGCCTCTTTCTGCACCTCTCTTGCTTCTTTCTGCACCCCTCTTGTCTCTTTCTGCACCTCTCTTGCTTCTTTCTGCTCTTCTCTTGTCTCTCTCTGCACTTCTCTTGCTTCTTTCTGCACCTCTCTTGCTTCATTCTGCACCTCTTTTGCTTCTTTCTGCACCTCTCTTGCCTCTTTCTGTACTTCACTTGCCTCTTTCTGAACTTCTCTTGCTTCTTTCAGTGCCTTTCTTCTCTTTCTGCACCTTTCTTTCTCTTGCTGCACCTTTATTCTTCTTTCTGCAGTTCTCTTGCTTCTTACTGCACCTCTCTTGCTTCTTTCTGCACACCTCTTTCCATTTTCTGCACCTCTCTTGCCTCTTTCTGTGCTTTTGTTGCCTCTTTCTGCACCTCTTTTGCTTCTTTCTGTACCCCTCTTGCCTCTTTCTGCACTTCTCTTGCTTCTTTCTGTACCTCTCTTGCTTCTTTCTGCACCTCTCTTGCTTCTTTCTGTACCTTTCTTCCTCTTTCTGTACTTCTCTTGCCTCTTTCTGCACCTTTCTTCTTCTTTATGTACATCTCTTGTTTCTTTCTGTACCTCTCCTGCTTCTTTCTGCACCTATTTTGCCTCTTTCTGCACTTCTCTTGCCTCTTTCTGTACTTCTCTTGCCTCTTTTTGTACCTCTCTTGCCTCTTTGTGCACATTTCTTCCTCTTTCTGCAGCTCTCTTGCTTCTTTCTGCAATTCTGTTGCTTCTTTCTGCACCTCTCAAGCTTGTTTCAGTACCCCTCTTGCCTCTTTCTGCACCTCTCTTGCTTCTTTCTGCACCTTTCTTGCCTCTTTCTGAACCTGTCTTGTATCTTTCTGTACTTTTCTTGCCTCTTTCTGCACCTCTCTTGCTTCTTTCTGCACCCCTCTTGTCTCTTTCTGCACCTCTCTTGCTTCTCTCTGCACTTCTTTTGCTTCATTCTGTACCTCTCTTGCTCATTTCTGCACTTCTCTTGCCTCTTTCTGTACTTCACTTGCCTCTTTCTGTACTTCTCTTGCTTCTTTCAGCACCTTTCTTCTCTTTCTGCACCTTTCTTTCTATTGCTGCACCTTTATTCCTCTTTATGCAGTTCTCTTGCTTTTTCTGCACCTCTCTTGCTTCTTTCTGCACCCCTCTTTGCTTTTTATGCACCTCTCTTTCCTCTTTCTGTGCTTTTGTTGTCTCTTTCTGCACTTCTTTTGCTTCTTTCTGTACCCCTCTTGCCTCTTTCTGGACCACTCTTGCATCTTTCTGCACTTCTCTTGCTTATTTCTGCACCTCTCTTGCTTCTTTCTGCACCTCTCGTGCTTTTTTCTGCACCGACCTTGCTTTTTTCTATACTTCTCTTGCCTCTTTCTGCACTTCACTTGCCTCTTTTTGCACTTCTCTTGCTTCTTTCTGCACCTTTCTTCCTCTTTATGCAACTTTCTTCCTCTTTCTGCACCTTCATTCCTCTTTCTGAAGTTCTCGTTTCTTTCTGCACTTCTCTTGGCTCTTTCTGCACCTCTCTTGCTTTTTTCTGCACCTCTATTGTCTCTTTTATCACTTCTCTTGCTTCTTTCTGCACCTTTCTTCCTCTTTCTGCACTTTGCTTGCCTCTTTCTGCACTACTCTTGCTTCTTTCTGCACCTCTCTTGCCTCTTTCTGCACATTTCTTCCTCTTTCTGCACCTCTCTTGCTTCTTTCTGTACCTCTCTTGATTCATTCTGCACCTCTCTAGCTTTTTTCTGTACCTCTCTTGCCTCTTTCATCACTTGTCTTGCTTCTTTCTGAACCTCTCTTGCCTCTTTCCGCACCTTTTTCTGCGTATCTCTTGCCTCTTTCTGTTCTTCTCTTGCCTCTTTCTGCACCTCTCTTGCCTCTTTCTGCACCTTTCTTCCTCTTTCTGCATCTCTCTTGCTTCTTTCTGCACCTCTCTTGCTTCTTTCTGCACTTCTCTTGCTTCTTTCTGCACCTCTCATGCTTCTTTCTGCACCCCTCTTGCTTCTTTCTGAACCCCTCTTGCCTCTTTCTGCACCTCTCTTGCCTCTTTCTGCAACTCTTTCTGCACCTCTCTTGCCTTTTTCTGTACTTCTCTTGCCTCTTTCTGTACCTCTCTTGCCTCTTTCATCACTTGTCTTGCTTCTTTCTGAACCTCTCTTGCCTCTTTCCGCACCTTTTTCTGCGTATCTCTTGCCTCTTTCTGTTCTTCGCTTGCCTCTTTCTGCACCTCTCTTGCCTCTTTCTGCACCTTTCTTCCTCTTTCTGCATCTTTCTTGCTTCTTTCCGCACCTCTCTTGCTTCTTTCTGCACTTCTCTTGCTTCTTTCTGTACCTCTCATGCTTCTTTCTGCACCCCTCTTGCTTCTTTCTGAACCCCTCTTGCCTCTTTCTGCACCTCTCTTGCCTCTTTCTGCAACGCTTTCTGCACCTCTCTTGCCTTTTTCTGTACTTCTCTTGCCTCTTTCTGTACATCTCTTGCTTCTTTCAGCACCTTTCTTCTCTTTCTGCACCTTTCTTTCTATTGCTGCACCTTTATTCTTCTTTCTGCAGTTCTCTTGCTTTTTTCTACACCTCTCTTACTTCTTTCTGCACCGCTCTTTCCTTTTTCTGCACCTCTCTTGCCTCTTTCTATGCTTTTGTTGTCTCTTTCTGCACCTCTTTTGCTTCTTTCTGTATCCCTCTTGCCTCTTTCTGGACCACTCTTGCATCTTTCTGCACTTCTCTTGCTTATTTCTGCAATTCTCTTGCTTCTTTCTGCACCTCTCTTGCTTGTTTCTGCACCTCTCTTGCCTCTTTCTGCACCTCTCTTGCTTCTTTCTGCACCTCTCTTCCTCTTTCTGAACCTGTCTTGCATCTTTCTGTACTTTTCTTGCCTCTTTCTGCACCTCTCTTGCTTCTTTCTGCACCCCTCTTGTCTCTTTCTGCACCTCTCTTGCTTCTTTCTGCTCTTCTCTTGTCTCTCTCTGCACTTCTCTTGCTTCTTTCTGCACCTCTCTTGCTTCATTCTGCACCTCTTTTGCTTATTTCTGCACTTCTCTTGCCTCTTTCTGTACTTCACTTGCCTCTTTCTGAACTTCTCTTGCTTCTTTCAGTGCCTTTCTTCTCTTTCTGCACCTCTCTTGCATCTTTCTGCACTTCTCTTGCTTATTTCTGCACCCCTCTTGCTTCTTTCTGCACCTCTCTTGCTTCTTTCTGCACACCTCTTTCCATTTTCTGCACCTCTCTTGCCTCTTTCTGTGCTTTTGTTGCCTCTTTCTGCACCTCTTTTGCTTCTTTCTGTACCCCTCTTGCCTCTTTCTGCACTTCTCTTGCTTCTTTCTGTACCTCTCTTGCTTCTTTCTGCACCTCTCTTGCTTCTTTCTGTACCTTTCTTCCTCTTTCTGTACTTCTCTTGCCTCTTTCTGCACCTTTCTTCTTCTTTCTGTACATCTCTTGTTTCTTTCTGTACCTCTCCTGCTTCTTTCTGCACCTATTTTGCCTCTTTCTGCACTTCTCTTGCCTCTTTCTGTACTTCTCTTGCCTCTTTTTGTACCTCTCTTGCCTCTTAGTGCACATTTCTTCCTCTTTCTGCAGCTCTCTTGCTTCTTTCTGCAATTCTGTTGCTTCTTTCTGTACCTCTCAAGCTTGTTTCAGTACCCCTCTTGCCTCTTTCTGCACCTCTCTTGCTTCTTTCTGCACCTTTCTTGCCTCTTTCTGAACCTGTCTTGTATCTTTCTGTACTTTTCTTGCCTCTTTCTGCACCTTTCTTGCTTCTTTCTGCACCCCTCTTGTCTCTTTCTGCACCTCTCTTGCTTCTCTCTGCACTTCTTTTGCTTCATTCTGTACCTCTCTTGCTCATTTCTGCACTTCTCTTGCCTCTTTCTGTACTTCACTTGCCTCTTTCTGTACTTCTCTTGCTTCTTTCAGCACCTTTCTTCTCTTTCTGCACCTTTGTTTCTATTGCTGCACCTTTATTCCTCTTTATGCAGTTCTCTTGCTTTTTCTGCACCTCTCTTGCTTCTTTCTGCACCTCTCTTTGCTTTTTATGCACCTCTCTTTCCTCTTTCTGTGCTTTTGTTGTCTCTTTCTGCACTTCTTTTGCTTCTTTCTGTACCCCTCTTGCCTCTTTCTGGACCACTCTTGCATCTTTCTGCACTTCTCTTGCTTATTTCTGCACCTCTCTTGCTTCTTTCTGCACCTCTTGTGCTTTTTCTGCACCACCTTGCTTTTTCTATACTTCTCTTGCCTCTTTCTGCACTTCACTTGCCTCTTTTTGCACTTCTCTTGCTTCTTTCTGCACCTTTCTTCCTCTTTATGCAACTTTCTTCCTCTTTCTGCACCTTCATTCCTCTTTCTGAAGTTCTCGTTTCTTTCTGCACTTCTCTTGGCTCTTTCTGCACCTCTCTTGCTTTTTTCTGCACCTCTATTGTCTCTCTTATCACTTCTCTTGCTTCTTTCTGCACCTTTCTGCACTTCGCTTGCCTCTTTCTGCACTACTCTTGCTTCTTTCTGCACCTCTCTTGCCTCTTTCTGCATTTTCTTCCTCATTCTGCACCTCTCTTGCTTCTTTCTGTACCTCTCTTGATTCATTCTGCACCTCTCTTGCTTTTTCTGTACCTCTCTTGCCTCTTTCATCACTTGTCTTGCTTCTTTCTGAACCTCTCTTGCCTCTTTCTGCACTTTTTCTCGTACTCTCTTGCCTCTTTCTGTACTTCTCATGCCTCTTTCTGCACCTCTCTTGCCTCTTTCTGCACCTTTCTTCCTCTTTCTGCATCTCTCTTGCTTCTTTCTGCACCTCTCTTGCTTCTTTCTGCACTTCTCTTGCTTCTTTCTGCACCTCTCTTGCTTCTTTCTGCACCTCTCTTGCTTCTTTCTGCACCTCTCTTGCCTCTTTCTGCACTCTCTCTTGCAACTCTTTCTGCACCTCTCTTGCCTTTTCTGTACTTCTCTTGCCTCTTTCTGTACCTCTCTTGCCTCTTTCATGCACTTGTCTTGCTTCTTTCTGAACCTCTCTTGCCTCTTTCCGCACCTTTTCTGCGTATCTCTTGCCTCTTTATGTTCTTCTCTTGCCTCTTTCTGCACCTCTCTTGCCTCTTTCTGCACCTTTCTTCCTCTTTCTGCACTTCTCTTGCTTCTTTCTGCACCTCTCATGCTTCTTTCTGCACCCCTCTTGCTTCTTTCTGCACCCCTCTTGCCTCTTTTTGCACCTCTCTTGCCTCTTTCTGCACCTCTCTTGCCTCTTTCTGCAATGCTCTGCATCTTGCCTCTTTCTGTACTTCTCTTGCCTCTTTCTGTACATCTCTTGCCTCTTTCTGCACATTTCTTCCTCTTTCTGCACCTCTCTTCATCTTTCTGCACCTCTCTTGCTTCTTTCTACACCTCTCTTGCTTCTTTCTGATCATGCTCTCTCTTGCTTCTTTCTGCACCTCTCTTGCTACTTTCTGCACTTCTCTTGCATCTTTCTGCACTTCTCTTGCCTCTTTCTGCAACTCTCTTGCCTCTTTCCGCAACTCTCTTGCTTCTTTCTGCACCTCTCTTGCTTCTTTCTGTACCTCTCTTGCTTCTTTCTGCACCTCTCTTGCCTCTTTCTGCACCTCTCTTCTTCTTTCTGTACCTCTCTTGCCTCTTTCTGTACTTTTCTTGCCTCTTTCCATACCTCTCTTGCTTCTTTCTGCGCCTTTCTTCCTCTTTCTGCACCTTTCTTGCTTCTTTCTGCACCTCTCTTGCCTCTTTCTGCACTTCTCTTGCTTCTTTCTGAACCTCTCTTGTCTTTGCACCTCTTTCTGCACCTCTCTTGCATCTTTCTGCACTTCTCTTGCCTCTTTCGGCACCTTTCTTGCCTCTTTCTGCACCTCTCTTGCTTCTGTCTGCACCTCTCTTGCTTCTTTCTGCACTTCTCTTGCTTCTTTCTGCACCTCTCTTGCTTCTTTTCTGCACTTCTCTTGCTTCTTTCTGCACCTCTCTTGCCTCTTTCTGTACTTCTCTTGCCTCTTTCTGCACCTCTTCTTGCCTTGCTTTCTGTACCTCTCTTGCCTCTTTCTGCACCTCTCTTGCTTCTTTCTGCACTTCTCTTGCCTCTTTCTGTACATTTCACCCTTTCTGCACCTCACTTGCTTCTTTATACACCCCTCTTGCCTCTTGCTGCACCTCTCTTCCTTATTTCTGCACCTCTCTTGCCTCTTTCTGTACCTCTCTTGTTTCTTTCTGCACCTCTCTTGCTCTTTCTGCACTTTCTTGCATCTTTCTGCACCTCTCTTGCCTCTTTCTGCACTCTCTTGCTCTTTCTGCACTCTCTTGCTTCTTTAACCGCTCTCTTGCTTTTCTGCACCTCTCTTGCTTCTTTCTGCACCTCTCTTGTCTCTTTCTGCACCTCTCTTGCTTCTTTCTGCTCTTCTCTTGCTCTCTCTGCACTTCTCTTGCTTCTTTCTGCACCTCTCTTGCTTCATTTCTGCACCTCTCTTGCTTATTTCTGCACTTCTCTTGCTTCTTTCTGTACTTCACTTGCCTCTTTCTGAACTTCTCTTGCTTCTTTCAGCACCTTTCTTCTCTTTCTGTACCTTTCTTTCTCTTGCTGCACCTTTATTCTTCTTTCTGCAGTTCTCTTGCTTCTTTCTGCACCTCTCTTGTCTTTCTTCACCTCTTGCTATTTCTGCCCTCTCTTGCCTCTTTCTATGCTTCTCTTGCTCTCTTTCTGCCTCTCTTTGCTTCTTGTCTGTACCTCTTTCTGCACTTCTCTTGCCTCTTTCTGTACTCCTCTTGCCTCTTTCTGGACTTCTCTTGCTTCTTTCAGTGCCTTTCTTCTCTTTCTGCACTTTCTTTCTCTTGCTGCACCTTTATTCTTCTTTCTGCAGCTCTCTTGCTTCTTACTGCACCTCTCTTGCTTCTTTCTGCACACCTCTTTCCATTTTCTGCACCTCTCTTGCCTCTTTCTGTGCTTTTGTTGCCTCTTTCTGCACCTCTTTTGCTTCTTTCTGTACCCCTCTTGCCTCTTTCTGCACTTCTCTAGTTTCTTTCTGTACCTCTCTTGCTTCTTTCTGCACCTCTCTTGCTTCTTTCTGTACCTTTCTTCCTCTTTCTGTACTTCCCTTGCCTCTTTCTGCACCTTTCTTCTTCTTTCTGTACCTCTCCTGCTTCTTTCTGCACCTATTTTGCCTCTTTCTGCACTTCTCTTGCCTCTTTCTGTACTTCTCTTGCCTCTTTTTGTACCTCTCTTGCCTCTTAGTGCACATTTCTTCCTCTTTCTGCAGCTCTCTTGCTTCTTTCTGCAATTCTGTTGCTTCTTTCTGCACCTCTCAAGCTTGTTTCAGTACCCCTCTTGCCTCTTTCTGCACCTCTCTTGCTTCTTTCTGCACCTTTCTTGCCTCTTTCTGAACCTGTCTTGTATCTTTCTGTACTTTTCTTGCCTCTTTCTGCACCTCTCTTGCTTCTTTCTGCACCCCTCTTGTCTCTTTCTGCACCTCTCTTGCTTCTCTCTGCACTTCTTTTGCTTCATTCTGTACCTCTCTTGCTCATTTCTGCACTTCTCTTGCCTCTTTCTGTACTTCACTTGCCTCTTTCTGTACTTCTCTTGCTTCTTTCAGCACCTTTCTTCTCTTTCTGCACCTTTCTTTCTATTGCTGCACCTTTATTCCTCTTTATGCAGTTCTCTTGCTTTTTCTGCACCTCTCTTGCTTCTTTCTGCACCCCTCTTTGCTTTTTATGCACCTCTCTTTCCTCTTTCTGTGCTTTTGTTGTCTCTTTCTGCACTTCTTTTGCTTCTTTCTGTACCCCTCTTGCCTCTTTCTGGACCACTCTTGCATCTTTCTGCACTTCTCTTGCTTATTTCTGCACCCCTCTTGCTTCTTTCTGCACCTCTCTTGCTTCTTTCTGCACCACTCTTGTCTCTTTCTATACTTCTCTTGCCTCTTTCTGCACTTCACTTGCCTCTTTTTGCACTTCTCTTGCTTCTTTCTGCTGCCTTTCTTCCTCTTTATGCAACTTTCTTCCTCTTTCTGCTACCTTCTATTCTCTCTTTCTGCAGTTCTCTGTTTCTTTCTGCACTTCTCTTGGCTTCTTTCTGCACCTCTCTTGCTTTTTCTGCATCCTCTATCTGTCTCTTTTATCACTTCTCTTGCTTCTTTCTGCACCTTTCTTCCTCTTTCTGCACTACTCTTGCCTCTTTCTGCACTACTCTTGCTTCTTTCTGCACCTCTCTTGCCTCTTTCTGCACATTTCTTCCTCTTTCTGCATCTTCTGTTGCATTCTTTCTACCCCTCTATTGCCTCTTTCTGTACTTCTCTTGCTTCTTTCTGCACCTCTCTTGCCTCTTTCTGCATTTTCTTCCTCATTCTGCACCTCTCTTGCTTCTTTCTGTACCTCTCTTGATTCATTCTGCACCTCTCTAGCTTTTTTCTGTACCTCTCTTGCCTCTTTCATCACTTGTCTTGCTTCTTTCTGAACCTCTCTTGCCTCTTTCCGCACCTTTTTGCCTCTTGCATATCTCTTGCCTCTTTCTGTTCTTCTCTTGCCTCTTTCTGCACCTCTCTTGCCTCATTCTGCACCTTTCTTCCTCTTTCTGCATCTCTCTTGCTTCTTTCTGCACCTCTCTTCTTTCTTTCTGTACCGCTCTTGCTTCTTTCTGCACCTCTCTTGCCTCTTTCTGCACCTCTCTTGCTTCTTTCTGACACCTCTCTTGCCTCTTTCTGCACCTGCTCTTGCACTCTTTCTGCACTTTTCTTGCCTCTTTCTGCACCTCTCTTGCTTCTTTCTGTACTCCTCTTGCCTCTTTCTGCACCTCTCTTGCCTCTCTCTGCATTCACTTGCTCATTCTGTACCTTCTTGCTATTTCTGCACTCTCTCTTGCCTCTTTCTGTACTTCACTTGCTTCTTTGCTGTATTCTCTTGCTCTCTTTCTGCACCTCTCTTGCCTCTTTCTGCACCTTTCTTCCTCTTTATGCAGTCTCTCTTGCTTCTTTCTGCACCTCTCTTGCTTCTTTCTGCACCTCTCTCTTGCTCTCTTTCTGTGCTTTTACTCTCTCATTGCTTCTTTCTTGCACCCTCTTGCCTCTTTCTGACCACCTTCTCTTGCCTCTTTCTGCACCTCTCTTGCCTCTTTCTGCATCTCGTGCTTTTTCTGCACCTCTCTTGCCTCTTTCTGTACTTCTCTTGCCTCTTTCTGTACATCTCTTGCCTCTTTCTGCACATTTCTTCCTCTTTATGCACCTCTCTTCATCTTTCTGCACCTCTCTCGCTTCTTTCTGCACCTCACTTGCTACTTTCTTCACCCCTCTTGCTTCTTTCTGCACCTCTCTTGCTACTTTCTGTCACTTCCCTTGCATCTTTCTGCACTTCTCTTGCCTCTTTCCACAACTCTCTTGCCTCTTTCTGCACCTCTCTTGCCCCTTTCCGCTCCTCTCTTGCTTCTTTCTGCTACCTCCCTTTGCTTCTTTCTGCACCTCTTTTGCCTCTTCCTGCACATTTCCTCTTCTTTCTGTACTTCTCTTGCTTCTTTCTGCACTTTTCTTCCTCTTTCTGCAACTCTATTGCTTCTTTCTGCACCTCTCTTGATTCATTCTGCACCTCTCTGGCTTTTTTCTGTACCTCTCTTGCCTCTTTCATCACTTCTCTTGTTTCTTTCTGAACCTCTCTTGCCTCGTTTTGCACCTCTTTCTGCATATCTCTTGCCTCTTTCTGCACCTCTCTTGCCTCTTTCTCCACCTTTCTTCCTCTTTCTGCATCTCTCTTGCTTCTTTCTGCACATCTCTTGCTTCTTTCTGCACTTCTCTTGCTTCTTTCTACACCTCTCTTGCTTCTTTCTGCACTTCTCTCGCTTCTTTCTGCACCCCTCTTGCCTCTTTTTGCACCTCTCTTGCCTCTTTCTGCAACTCTTTCTGCACCTCCCTTGCCTTTTCTGTACTTCTCTTGCCTCTTTCTGCACTTCTCTTGCCTCTTTCTGTACATCTCTTGCCTCTTTCTGTACATTTCTTCCTCTTTCTGCACCTCTCTTCATCTTTCTGCACCTCTTTTGCTTCTTTCTACACCTCTCTCGCTTCTTTCTGCACCTCACTTGCTACTTTCTTTACCACTCTTGCTTCTTTCTGCACCTCTCTTGCTACTTTCTGCATTTCCCTTGCATCTTTCTGCACTTCTCTTGCCTCTTTCTGCAACTCTCTTGCCTCTTTCCGCAACTCTCTTGCTTCTTTAACCAACTCTCTTGCTTTTTTCTGTACCTCTCTTCTTCTTTCTGCACCTCTCTTGCCTCTTCTTGGACCTCTCTTTCCTCTTTCTGCACCGCTCTTGCCTCTTTCTGCACCTCACTCTCTTCTGTCTGCACCTCTCTTGCTTCTTTCTGTACCTCTCATTTTGATTTCTGCACTTCTCTTGTTTCTTTCTGTACTTGACTTGCCTCTTTCTGTACTTCTCTTGCTTCTTTCAGCACCTTTCTTCTCTTTCTGCACCTTTCTTTCTATTGCTGCACCTTTATTCTTCTTTCTGCAGTTCTCTTGCTTTTTCTACACCTCTCTTACTTCTTTCTGCACCGCTCTTTCCTTTTCTGCACCTCTCTTGCCTCTTTCTATGCTTTTGTTGTCTCTTTCTGCACCTCTTTTGCTTCTTTCTGTACCCCTCTTGCCTCTTTCTGGACCACTCTTGCATCTTTCTGCACTTCTCTTGCTTATTTCTGCAATTCTCTTGCTTCTTTCTGCACCTCTCATGCTTCTTTCTGCACCTCTCTTGCTTCTTTCTGCACTTCTCTTGCTTCTTTCTGCACCTCTCTTGCCTCTTTCTGCAACTCTTGTCTCTTGCATCTTTCTGTACTTCTCTTGCCTCTTTCTGTACCTCTCTTGCCTCTTTCTGCACTTGTCTTGCTTCTTTCTGAACCTCTCTTGCCTCTTTCTGCACCTTCTCTTCGTCTCTTGCCTCTCTCTGTTCTCTTGCCTCTTTCTGCACCTCTCTTGCTTCTTTCTGCACCTTTCTTCCTCTTTCTGCATCTTTCTTGCTTCTTTCTGCACCTCTCTTGCTTCTTTCTGCACTTCTCTTGCTTCTTTCTGTACCTCTCTTGCTTCTTTCTGCACCTCTCTTGCTTCTTTCTGCACCTCTTGCTCTTTCTGCACCTCTCTTTCTTTCTGTACTTCTCTTGCCTCTTTCTGCACTTCTCTTGCTTCTTTCTGTACCTCTCTTGCCTCTTTCTGCACCTTTCTTCCTCTTTCTGCACCTCTCTTCTTCTTACTGCACCTCTTTTGCTTTTTCTGCACCTCTGTTGCTTCTTTCTGCATTTCTCTTGCTTCTTTCTGCACCTCTCTTGCCTCTTTCTGTACTTTTCTTGCCTTTTCTGCACCTCTCTTGCCTCCTTCTGCACCTCTCTTGCCTCTTTCTGCACCTCTCTTGCTTCTTTCTGTACCTCTCTTGCTTCTTTCTGTACCTCTCTTGCTTCTTTCTGCACTCTCTTGCCTCTTTCTGCACCTTTCTTCCTCTTTCTGTACTTCTCTTGCCTCTTTCTGCACCTTCTCTCTGCTTCTTTACTGTACACTCTCTTGCTTCTTTCTGCACCTCTCTTGCTTCTTTCTGTCCCTCTTGCCTCTTTCGCACTTCTCTTGTTTCTTTCTGCACTCTCTTGCCTTTTGCCTCTTTCTGTATATCTCTTGCCTCTTTCTGCACCTCTCTTGCCTCTTAGTGCACATTTCTTCCTCTTTCTGCAGCTCTCTTGCTTCTTTCTGCAATTCTGTTGCTTCTTTCTGCACCTCTCAAGCTTGTTTCAGTACCCCTCTTGCCTCTTTCTGCACCTCTCTTGCTTCTTTCTGAACCTGTCTTGTATCTTTCTGTACTTTTCTTGCCTCTTTCTGCACCTCTCTTGCTTCTTTCTGCACCCCTCTTGTCTCTTTCTGCACCTCTCTTGCTTCTCTCTGCACTTCTTTTGCTTCATTCTGTACCTCTCTTGCTCATTTCTGCACTTCTCTTGCCTCTTTCTGTACTTCACTTGCCTCTTTCTGTACTTCTCTTGCTTCTTTCAGCACCTTTCTTCTCTTTCTGCACCTTTCTTTCTATTGCTGCACCTTTATTCCTCTTTATGCAGTTCTCTTGCTTTTTCTGCACCTCTCTTGCTTCTTTCTGCACCCTCTTTGCTTTTTATGCACCTCTCTTTCCTCTTTCTGTGCTTTTGTTGTCTCTTTCTGCACTTCTTTTGCTTCTTTCTGTACCCCTCTTGCCTCTTTCTGGACCACTCTTGCATCTTTCTGCACTTCTCTTGCTTATTTCTGCACCTCTCTTGCTTCTTTCTGCACCTCTCGTGCTTTTTCTGCACCACCCTTGCTTTTCTATACTTCTCTTGCCTCTTTCTGCACTTCACTTGCCTCTTTTTGCACTTCTCTTGCTTCTTTCTGCACCTTTCTTCCTCTTTCTGCAACTTTCTTCCTCTTTCTGCACCTTCATTGCCTCTTTCTGAAGTTCTCGTTTCTTTCTGCACTTCTCTTGGCTCTTTCTGCACCTCTCTTGCTCTTTCTGCACCTCTATTGTCTCTTTTATCACTTCTCTTGCTTCTTTCTGCACCTTTCTTCCTCTTTCTGCACTTCGCTTGCCTCTTTCTGCACCTACTCTTGCTTCTTTCTGCACCTCTCTTGCCTCTTTCTGCACATTTCTTCCTCTTTCTGCTCTTCTGTTGCTTCTTTCTACCCCTCTATTGCCTCTTTCTGTACTTCTCTTGCTTCTTTCTGCACCTCTCTTGCCTCTTTCTGCACTTTCTTCCTCATTCTGCACCTCTCTTGCTTCTTTCTGTACCTCTCTTGATTCATTCTGCACCTCTCTAGCTTTTTTCTGTACCTCTCTTGCCTCTTTCATCACTTGTCTTGCTTCTTTCTGAACCCCTCTTGCCTCTTTCTGCACCTCTCTTGCCTCTTTCTGCATACTCTTTCTGCACCTCTCTTGCCTTTTTCTGTACTTCTCTTGCCTCTTTCTGTACATCTCTTGCCTCTTTCTGCACATTTCTTCCTCTTTATGCACCTCTCTTCATCTTTCTGCACCTCTCTCGCTTCTTTCTGCACCTCACTTGCTACTTTCTTCACCCCTCTTGCTTCTTTCTGCACCTCTCTTGCTACTTTCTGCACTTCCCTTGCATCTTTCTGCACTTCTCTTGCCTCTTTCCGCACTCTCTTGCCTCTTTCCACACCTCTCTTGCCTCCTTTCTGCTCCTCTCTTGCTTCTTTCTGTACCTCCCTTGCTTCTTTCTGCACCTCTTTTGCCTCTTCCTGCACATTTCCTCTTCTTTCTGTACTTCTCTTGCTTCTTTCTGCACTTTTCTTCCTCTTTCTGCAACTCTATTGCTTCTTTCTGCACCTCTCTTGATACATTCTGCACCTCTCTGGCTTTTTTCTGTACCTCTCTTGCCTCTTTCATCACTTCTCTTGTTTCTTTCTGAACCTCTCTTGCCTCGTTTTGCACCTCTTTCTGCATATCTCTTGCCTCTTTCTGCACCTCTCTTGCCTCTTTCTCCACCTTTCTTCCTCTTTCTGCATCTCTCTTGCTTCTTTCTGCACATCTCTTGCTTCTTTCTGCACTTCTCTTGCTTCTTTCTACACCTCTCTTGCTTCTTTCTGCACTTCTCTCGCTTCTTTCTGCACCCCTCTTGCCTCTTTTTGCACCTCTCTTGCCTCTTTCTGCAACTCTTTCTGCACCTCCCTTGCCTTTTTCTGTACTTCTCTTGCCTCTTTCTGCACTTCTATTGCCTCTTTCTGTACATCTCTTGCCTCTTTCTGTACATTTCTTCCTCTTTCTGCACCTCTCTTCATCTTTCTGCACCTCTTTTGCTTCTTTCTACACCTCTCTCGCTTCTTTCTGCACCTCACTTGCTACTTTCTTTACCACTCTTGCTTCTTTCTGCACCTCTCTTGCTACTTTCTGCATTTCCCTTGCATCTTTCTGCACTTCTCTTGCCTCTTTCTGCAACTCTCTTGCCTCTTTCCGCAACTCTCTTGCTTCTTTAACCAACTCTCTTGCTTTTTCTGTACCTCTCTTCTTCTTTCTGGACCTCTCTTGCCTCTTCTTGGACCTCTCTTTCCTCTTTCTGCACCGCTCTTGCCTCTTTCTGCACCTCACTCTCTTCTGTCTGCACCTCTCTTGCTTCTTTCTGTACCTCTCATTTTGATTTCTGCACTTCTCTTGTTTCTTTCTGTACTTGACTTGCCTCTTTCTGTACTTCTCTTGCTTCTTTCAGCACCTTTCTTCTCTTTCTGCACCTTTCTTTCTATTGCTGCACCCTTATTCTTCTTTCTGCAGTTCTCTTGCTTTTTTCTACACCTCTCTTACTTCTTTCTGCACCGCTCTTTCCTTTTTCTGCACCTCTCTTGCCTCTTTCTATGCTTTTGTTGTCTCTTTCTGCAATTCTCTTGCTTCTTTCTGCACCTCTCTTGCTTCTTTCTGCACCTTTCTTGCCTCTTTCTGAACCTGTCTTGTATCTTTCTGTACTTTTCTTGCCTCTTTCTGCACCTCTCTTGCTTCTTTCTGCACCCCTCTTGTCTCTTTCTGCACCTCTCTTGCTTCTCTCTGCACTTCTTTTGCTTCATTCTGTACCTCTCTTGCTCATTTCTGCACTTCTCTTGCCTCTTTCTGTACTTCACTTGCCTCTTTCTGTACTTCTCTTGCTTCTTTCAGCACCTTTCTTCTCTTTCTGCACCTTTCTTTCTATTGCTGCACCTTTATTCCTCTTTATGCAGTTCTCTTGCTTTTTTCTCTACCTCTCTTGCTTCTTTCTGCACCCCTCTTTGCTTTTTATGCACCTCTCTTTCCTCTTTCTGTGCTTTTGTTGTCTCTTTCTGCACTTCTTTTGCTTCTTTCTGTACCCCTCTTGCCTCTTTCTGGACCACTCTTGCATCTTTCTGCACTTCTCTTGCTTATTTCTGCACCTCTCTTGCTTCTTTCTGCACCTCTCGTGCTTTTTCTGCACCGCACTTGCTTCTTTCTATACTTCTCTTGCCTCTTTCTGCACTTCACTTGCCTCTTTCTGCACTTCTCTTGCTTCTTTCTGCACCTTTCTTCCTCTTTATGCAACTTTCTTCCTCTTTCTGCACCTTCATTCCTCTTTCTGAAGTTCTCGTTTCTTTCTGCACTTCTCTTGGCTCTTTCTGCACCTCTCTTGCTTTTTTCTGCACCTCTATTGTCTCTTTTATCACTTGTCTTGCTTCTTTCTGAACCCCTCTTGCCTCTTTCTGCACCTCTCTTGCCTCTTTCTCCACCTTTGTTCCTCTTTCTGCATCTCTCTTGCTTCTTTCTGCACATCTCTTGCTTCTTTCTGCACTTCTCTTCATCATTCTGCACCTCTCTTGCTTCTTTCTGTACCTCTCTTGATTCATTCTGCACCTCTCTAGCTTTTTTCTGTACCTCTCTTGCCTCTTTCATCACTTGTCTTGCTTCTTTCTGAACCCCTCTTGCCTCTTTCTGCACCTCTCTTGCCTCTTTCTGCAACTCTTTCTGCACCTCTCTTGCCTTTTTCTGTACTTCTCTTGCCTCTTTCTGTACATCTCTTGCCTCTTTCTGCACATTTCTTCCTCTTTATGCACCTCTCTTCATCTTTCTGCACCTCTCTCGCTTCTTTCTGCACCTCACTTGCTACTTTCTTCACCCCTCTTGCTTCTTTCTGCACCTCTCTTGCTACTTTCTGCACTTTCCTTGCATCTTTCTGCAATTCTCTTGCCTCTTTCCACAACTCTCTTGCCTCTTTCCACACCTCTCTTGCCCCTTCCGCTCCTCTCTTGCTTCTTTCTGTAACTCTCTTGCTTCTTTCGGTACCTCCCTTGCTTCTTTCTGCACCTCTTTTGCCTCTTCCTGCACATTTCCTCTTCTTTCTGTACTTCTCTTGCTTCTTTCTGCACTTTTCTTCCTCTTTCTGCAACTCTATTGCTTCTTTCTGCACCTCTCTTGATACATTCTGCACCTCTCTGGCTTTTTTCTGTACCTCTCATTCCTCTTTCATCACTTCTCTTGTTTCTTTCTGAACCTCTCTTGCCTCGTTTTGCACCTCTTTCTGCATATCTCTTGCCTCTTTCTGCACCTCTCTTGCCTCTTTCTCCACCTTTGTTCCTCTTTCTGCATCTCTCTTGCTTCTTTCTGCACATCTCTTGCTTCTTTCTGCACTTCTCTTGCTTCTTTCTACACCTCTCTTGCTTCTTTCTGCACTTCTCTCGCTTCTTTCTGCACCCCTCTTGCCTCTTTTTGCACCTCTCTTGCCTCTTTCTGCAACTCTTTCTGCACCTCCCTTGCCTTTTTCTGTACTACTCTTGCCTCTTTCTGCACTTCTCTTGCCTCTTTCTGTACATCTCTTGCCTCTTTCTGTACATTTCTTCCTCTTTCTGCACCTCTCTTCATCTTTCTGCACCTCTTTTGCTTCTTTCTACACCTCTCTCGCTTCTTTCTGCACCTCACTTGCTACTTTCTTTACCACTCTTGCTTCTTTCTGCACCTCTCTTGCTACTTTCTGCATTTCCCTTGCATCTTTCTGCACTTCTCTTGCCTCTTTCTGCAACTCTCTTGCCTCTTTCCGCAACTCTCTTGCTTCTTTAACCAACTCTCTTGCTTTTTTCTGTACCTCTCTTCTTCTTTCTGCACCGCTCTTGCCTCTTTCTGCACCTCACTCTCTTCTGTCTGCACCTCTCTTGCTTCTTTCTGTACCTCTCATTTTGATTTCTGCACTTCTCTTGTTTCTTTCTGTACTTGACTTGCCTCTTTCTGTACTTCTCTTGCTTCTTTCAGCACCTTTCTTCTCTTTCTGAACCTTTCTTTCTATTGCTGCACCTTTATTCTTCTTTCTGCAGTTCTCTTGCTTTTTTCTACACCTCTCTTACTTCTTTCTGCACCGCTCTTTCCTTTTTCTGCACCTCTCTTGCCTCTTTCTATGCTTTTGTTGTCTCTTTCTGCAATTCTCTTGCTTCTTTCTGCACCTCTCTTGCTTGTTTCTGCACCCCTCTTGCCTCTTTCTGCACCTCTCTTGCTTCTTTCTGCACCTCTCTTCCCTCTTTCTGAACCTGTCTTGCATCTTTCTGTACTTTTCTTGCCTCTCTCTGCACCTCTCTTGCTTCTTTCTGCACCCCTCTTGTCTCTTTCTGCACCTCTGTTGCTTCTTTCTGCTCTTCTCTTGTCTCTCTCTGCACTTCTCTTGCTTCTTTCTGCACCTCTCTTGCTTCATTCTGCACCTCTTTTGCTTATTTCTGCACTTCTCTTGCCTCTTTCTGTACTTCACTTGCCTCTTTCTGAACTTCTCTTGCTTCTTTCAGTGCCTTTCTTCTCTTTCTGCACCTTTCTTTCTCTTGCTGCACCTTTATTCTTCTTTCTGCAGTTCTCTTGCTTTTTTCTGCACCTCTCTTACTTCTTTCTGCACCGCTCTTTCCTTTTTCTGCACCTCTCTTGCCTCTTTCTATGCTTTTGTTGTCTCTTTCTGCACCTCTTTTGCTTCTTTCTGTACCCCTCTTGCCTCTTTCTGGACCACTCTTGCATCTTTCTGCACTTCTCTTGCTTATTTCCTGCAATTCTCTTGCTTCTTTCTGCACCTCTCTTGCTTGTTTCTGCACCCCTCTTGCCTCTTTTTGCACCTCTCTTGCTTCTTTCTGCACCTCTCTTCCCTCTTTCTGAACCTGTCTTGCATCTTTCTGTACTTTTCTTGCCTCTTTCTGCACCTCTCTTGCTTCTTTCTGCACCCCTCTTGTCTCTTTCTTCACCTCTATTGCTTATTTCTGCTCTTCTCTTGTCTCTCTCTGCACTTCTCTTGCTTCTTTCTGCACCTCTCTTGCTTCATTCTGCACCTCTTTTGCTTATTTCTGCACTTCTCTTGCCTCTTTCTGTACTTCACTTGCCTCTTTCTGAACTTCTCTTGCTTCTTTCAGTGCCTTTCTTCTCTTTCTGCACCTTTCTTTCTCTTGCTGCACCTTTATTCTTCTTTCTGCAGTTCTCTTGCTTCTTACTGCACCTCTCTTGCTTCTTTCTGCACACCTCTTTCCATTTTCTGCACCTCTCTTGCCTCTTTCTGTGCTTTTGTTGCCTCTTTCTGCACCTCTTTTGCTTCTTTCTGCACCCCTCTTGTCTCTTTCTGCACCTCTGTTGCTTCTTTCTGCACTTCTCTCGTTTCTTTCTGTACCTCTCTTGCTTATTTCTGCACCTCTCTTGCTTCTTTCTGTACCTTTCTTCCTCTTTCTGTACTTCTCTTGCCTCTTTCTGCACCTTTCTTCTTCTTTATGTACATCTCTTGTTTCTTTCTGTACCTCTCCTGCTTCTTTCTGCACCTATTTTGCCTCTTTCTGCACTTCTCTTGCCTCTTTCTGTACTTCTCTTGCCTCTTTTTGTACCTCTCTTGCCTCTTAGTGCACATTTCTTCCTCTTTCTGCAGCTCTCTTGCTTCTTTCTGCAATTCTGTTGCTTCTTTCTGCACCTCTCAAGCTTGTTTCAGTATCCCTCTTGCCTCTTTCTGCACCTCTCTTGCTTCTTTCTGCACCTTTCTTGCCTCTTTCTGAACCTGTCTTGTATCTTTCTGTACTTTTCTTGCCTCTTTCTGCACCTCTCTTGCTTCTTTCTGTACCCCTCTTGTCTCTTTCTGCACCTCTCTTGCTTCTCTCTGCACTTCTTTTGCTTCATTCTGTACCTCTCTTGCTCATTTCTGCACTTCTCTTGCCTCTTTCTTTCAGCACCTTTCTTCTCTTTCTGCACCTTTCTTTCTATTGCTGCACCTTTATTCCTCTTTATGCAGTTCTCTTGCTTTTTTCTGCACCTCTCTTGCTTCTTTCTGCACCCCTCTTTGCTTTTTATGCACCTCTCTTTCCTCTTTCTGTGCTTTTGTTGTCTCTTTCTGCACTTCTTTTGCTTCTTTCTGTACCCCTCTTGCCTCTTTCTTGACCACTCTTGCATCTTTCTGCACTTCTCTTGCTTATTTCTGCACCTCTCTTGCTTCTTTCTGCACCTCTCATGCTTTTTTCTGCACCACCCTTGTTTTTTTCTATACTTCTCTTGCCTCTTTCTGCACTTCACTTGCCTCTTTTTGCACTTCTCTTGCTTCTTTCTGCACCTTTCTTCCTCTTTATGCAACTTTCTTCCTCTTTCTGCACCTTCATTCCTCTTTCTGAAGTTCTCGTTTCTTTCTGCACTTCTCTTGGCTCTTTCTGCACCTCTCCTGCTTCTTTCTGCACTTCTCTTACTTCTTTCTGCACCTCTCTTGCTTTTTTCTGCACCTCTATTGTCTCTTTTATCACTTCTCTTGCTTCTTTCTGCACCTTTCTTCCTCTTTCTGCACTTCGCTTGCCTCTTTCTGCACTACTCTTGCTTCTTTCTGCACCTCTCTTGCCTCTTTCTGCACATTTCTTCCTCTTTCTGCTCTTCTGTTGCTTCTTTCTACCCCTCTATTGCCTCTTTCTGTACTTCTCTTGCTTCTTTCTGCACCTCTCTTGCCTCTTTCTGCATTTTCATCCTCATTCTGCACCTCTCTTGCTTCTTTCTGTACCTCTCTTGATTCATTCTGCACCTCTGTAGCTTTTTTCTGTACCTCTCTTGCCTCTTTCATCACTTGTCTTGCTTCTTTCTGAACCTCTCTTGCCTCTTTCCGCTCCTTTTTCTGCATATCTCTTGCCTCTTTATGTTCTTCTCTTGCCTCTTTCTGCACCTCTCTTGCCTCTTTCTGCACCTTTCTTCCTCTTTCTGCACCTCTCTTGCCTTTTTCTGCAACTCTTTCTGCACCTCTCTTGCCTTTTTCTGTACTTCTCTTGCCTCTTTCTGTACATCTCTTGCCTCTTTCTGCACATTTCTTCCTCTTTATGCACCTCTCTTCATCTTTCTGCACCTCTCTCGCTTCTTTCTGCACCTCACTTGCTACTTTCTTCACCCCTCTTGCTTCTTTCTGCACCTCTCTTGCTACTTTCTGCACTGCCCTTGCATCTTTCTGCACTTCTCTTGCCTCTTTCCACAACTCTCTTGCCTCTTTCCACACCTCTCTTGCCCCTTTCTGCTCCTCTCTTGCTTCTTTCTGTAACTCTCTTGCTTCTTTCTGTACTTCCCTTGCTTCTTTCTGCACCTCTTTTGCCTCTTCCTGCACATTTCCTCTTCTTTCTGTACTTCTCTTGCTTCTTTCTGCACTTTTCTTCCTCTTTCTGCAACTCTATTGCTTCTTTCTGCACCTCTCTTGATTCATTCTGCACCTCTCTGGCTTTTTTCTGTACCTCTCTTGCCTCTTTCATCACTTCTCTTGTTTCTTTCTGAACCTCTCTTGCCTCGTTTTGCACCTCTTTCTGCATATCTCTTGCCTCTTTCTGCACCTCTCTTGCCTCTTTCTCCACCTTTCTGCATCTCTCTTGCTTCTTTCTGCACATCTCTTGCTTCTTTCTGCACTTCTCTTGCTTCTTTCTACACCTCTCTTGCTTCTTTCTGCACTTCTCTCACTTCTTTCTGCACCCCTCTTGCCTCTTTTTGCACCTCTCTTGCCTCTTTCTGCAACTCTTTCTGCACCTCCCTTGCCTTTTTCTGTACTTCTCTTGCCTCTTTCTGCACTTCTCTTGCCTCTTTCTATACATCTCTTGCCTCTTTCTGTACATTTCTTCCTCTTTCTGCACCTCTCTTCATCTTTCTGCACCTCTTTTGCTTCTTTCTACACCTCTCTCGCTTCTTTCTGCACCTCACTTGCTACTTTCTTTACCACTCTTGCTTCTTTCTGCACCTCTCTTGCTACTTTCTGCATTTCCCTTGCATCTTTCTGCACTTCTCTTGCCTCTTTCTGCAACTCTCTTGCCTCTTTCCGCAACTCTCTTGCTTCTTTAACCAACTCTCTTGCTTTTTTCTGTACCTCTCTTCTTCTTTCTGCACCTCTCTTGCCTCTTCTTGGACCTCTCTTTCCTCTTTCTGCACCGCTCTTGCCTCTTTCTGCACCACACTCTCTTCTGTCTGCACCTCTCTTGCTTCTTTCTGTACCTCTCATTTTGATTTCTGCACTTCTCTTGTTTCTTTCTGTACTTCTCTTGCTTCTTTCTACGCCTTTCTTCCTCTTTCTGTACCTTTCTTCCTCTTTCTGCACCTTTCTTGTTCTTTCTGCAGTTGTCTTGCTCCTTTCTGCACTTCTCTTGCCTCTTTCTGCACCTCTCTTTCTTCTTTCTGTACTTCTCTTGCCTCTTTCTGCACATTTCTTCCTCTTTCCCCACCTCTCTGCCTCTTTCTGCACCTCTCTTGCTTCTTTCTGCACCTTTCTTGCTTCTTTCTGCACATTTCTTCCTCTTTTGCACCTCTCTTGCCTTTTTATGCACTTCTCTTGCCTCTTTCTGCACTACTCTTGCTACTTTCTGCACCTCTCTTGCTTCTTTCTGTACCTCTCTTTTTGATTTCTGCACTTCTCTTGTTTCTTTCTGCAATTCTCTTGCTTCTTTCTGCGCCTTTCTTTATCTTTCTGTACCTTTCTTCCTCTTTCTGCACCTTTCTTTCTCATTCTGCAGTTGTCTTGCTTCTTTCTGCACTTCTCTTGCCTCTTTCTGCACCTCTCTTTCTTCTTTATGCACTTCTCCTGCCTCTTTCTGCACATTTCTTCTTCTTTCCCAACCTCTCTTCCTCTTTCTGCACCTCTCTTGCACCTCTCTTGCTTCTTTCTGCACATTGCTTCCCTTTTCTGCACCTCTCTTGCCTTTTTCTGCACTTCTCTTGCCTCTTTCGGCACTACTCTTTCAACTTTCTGCACCTCTCTAGCTTCTTTGTGCACCTCTCTTGCTTCTTTCTGCACCCCCTTCTCTCTTTCTGCATCTCTCTTGCTTCTTTCTGCACCTTTCTTCCTCTTTCTACACTTCTCTTGCTTCTTTCTGAATTTCTGTAGCTTCTATCTGTACCTTTCTTCCTTTTTCTGCACTTCTCTTGCCTCTTTCTGCACTTCTCTTGCTTCTTTCTCTACCTTTCTACCTCTTTCTGTACTTCACTTGCCTCTTTCTGCACATCTCGTCCTCTTTCTGCACCTCCCTTCTTTCTGCACCTCTCTTGCTTCTTTCTGTACCTCTCATGCTTGTTTCTGCACCTCTCTTGCCTCTTTCTGCGCTTCTCTTGCATCTTTCTGTTCTTCTCTTGCCTGTTTTTGTACCTCTCTTGCCTCTTTGTGCACATTTCTTCCTCTTTCTGCAGCTCTCTTGCCTCTTTCTGCACTTCTCTCTCTTCTTTCTGTACCTCTCTTGCTTCTTTCTGCACCTCTCTTGCTTCTTTCAGTACCTTTCTTCCTCTTTCTGTACTTCTCTTGCCTCTTTCTGCACCTTTCTTCTTCTTTATATACATCTCTTGTTTCTTTCTGTACCTCTCCTGCTTCTTTCTGCACATCTTTTGCCTCTTTCTGCACTTCTCTTGCCTCTTTCTGTACTTCTCTTGCCTCTTTTTGTACCTCTCTTGCCTCTTTGTGCACATTTCTTCCTCTTTCTGCAGCTCTCTTGCTTCTTTCTGCAATTCTGTTGCTCCTTTCTGCACCTCTCAAGCTTGTTTCAGCACCCCTCTTGCCTCTTTCTGCACCTCTCTTGCTTCTTTCTGCACCTCTCTTCCCTCTTTCTGAACCTGTCTTGCATCTTTCTGTACTTTCCTTGCCTCTTTCTGCACTTCTCTTGCTTCTTTCTGCACCCCTCTTGTCTCTTTCTGCACCTCTCTTGCTTCTTTCTGCTCTTCTCTTGTCTCTCTCTGCACTTCTCTTGCTTCTTTCTGCACCTCTCTTGCTTCATTCTGCACCTCTTTTGCTTATTTCTGCACTTCTCTTGCCTCTTTCTGTACTTCACTTGCCTCTTTCTGAACTTCTCTTGCTTCTTTCAGTGCCTTTCTTCTCTTTCTGCACCTTTCTTTCTCTTGCTGCACCTTTATTCTTCTTTCTGCAGTTCTCTTGCTTCTTACTGCACCTCTCTTGCTTCTTTCTGCACACCTCTTTCCATTTTCTGCACCTCTCTTGCCTCTTTCTGTGCTTTTGTTGCCTCTTTCTGCACCTCTTTTGCTTCTTTCTGTACCCCTCTTGCCTCTTTCTGCACTTCTCTCGCTTCTTTCTGTACCTCTCTTGCTTCTTTCTGCACCTCTCTTGCTTCTTTCTGTACCTTTCTTCCTCTTTCTGTACTTCTCTTGCCTCTTTCTGCACCTTTCTTCTTCTTTATGTACATCTCTTGTTTCTTTCTGTACCTCTCCTGCTTCTTTCTGCACCTATTTTGCCTCTTTCTGCACTTCTCTTGCCTCTTTCTGTACTTCTCTTGCCTCTTTTTGTACCTCTCTTGCCTCTTAGTGCACATTTCTTCCTCTTTCTGCAGCTCTCTTACTTCTTTCTGCAATTCTGTTGCTTCTTTCTGCACCTCTCAAGCTTGTTTCAGTACCCCTCTTGCCTCTTTCTGCACCTCTCTTGCTTCTTTCTGCACCTTTCTTGCCTCTTTCTGAACCTGTCTTGTATCTTTCTGTACTTTTCTTGCCTCTTTCTGCACCTCTCTTGCTTCTTTCTGCACCCCTCTTGTCTCTTTCTGCACCTCTCTTGCTTCTCTCTGCACTTCTTTTGCTTCATTCTGTACCTCTCTTGCTCATTTCTGCACTTCTCTTGCCTCTTTCTGTACTTCACTTGCCTCTTTCTGTACTTCTCTTGCTTCTTTCAGCACCTTTCTTCTCTTTCTGCACCTTTCTTTCTATTGCTGCACCTTTATTCCTCTTTATGCAGTTCTCTTGCTTTTTCTGCACCTCTCTTGCTTCTTTCTGCACCCCTCTTTGCTTTTTATGCACCTCTCTTTCCTCTTTCTGTGCTTTTGTTGTCTCTTTCTGCACTTCTTTTGCTTCTTTCTGTACCCCTCTTGCCTCTTTCTGGACCACTCTTGCATCTTTCTGCACTTCTCTTGCTTATTTCTGCACCTCTCTTGCTTCTTTCTGCACCTCTCGTGCTTTTTTCTGCACCACCCTTGCTTTTTTCTATACTTCTCTTGCCTCTTTCTGCACTTCACTTGCCTCTTTTTGCACTTCTCTTGCTTCTTTCTGCACCTTTCTTCCTCTTTATGCAACGTTCTTCCTCTTTCTGCACCTTCATTCCTCTTTCTG
Source organism: Calotriton arnoldi (assembly GCA_963921515.1). Lineage (NCBI taxonomy): Eukaryota > Metazoa > Chordata > Amphibia > Caudata > Salamandridae > Calotriton > Calotriton arnoldi. The sequence continues at coordinate 24,787 of CAWUFW010017158.1, read as the reverse complement.
AAGTTCTCGTTTCTTTCTGCACTTCTCTTGGCTCTTTCTGCACCTCTCTTGCTTTTTTCTGCACCTCTATTGTCTCTTTTATCACTTCTCTTGCTTCTTTCTGCACCTTTCTTCCTCTTTCTGTACTTCGCTTGCCTCTTTCTGCCCTACTCTTGCTTCTTTCTGCACCTCTCTTGCCTCTTTCTGCACATTTCTTCCTCTTTCTGCTCTTCTGTTGCTTCTTTCTACCCCTCTATTGCCTCTTTCTGTACTTCTCTTGCTTCTTTCTGCACCTCTCTTGCCTCTTTCTGCATTTTCTTCCTCATTCTGCACCTCTCTTGCTTCTTTCTGTACCTCTCTTGATTCATTCTGTACCTCTCTAGCTTTTTTCTGTACCTCTCTTGCCTCTTTCATCACTTGTCTTGCTTCTTTCTGAACCTCTCTTGCCTCTTTCCGCACCTTTTTCTGCATATCTCTTGCCTCTTTCTGTTCTTCGCTTGCCTCTTTCTGCACCTCTCTTGCCTCTTTCTGTACCTCTCATGCTTCTTTCTGCACCCCTCTTGCTTCTTTCTGAACCCCTCTTGCCTCTTTCTGCACCTCTCTTGCCTCTTTCTGCAACTCTTTCTGCACCTCTCTTGCCTTTTTCTGTACTTCTCTTGCCTCTTTCTGTACATCTCTTGCCTCTTTCTGCACATTTCTTCCTCTTTATGCACCTCTCTTCATCTTTCTGCACCTCTCTCGCTACTTTCTGCACCTCACTTGCTACTTTCTTCACCCCTCTTGCTTCTTTCTGCACCTCTCTTGCTACTTTCTGCACTTTCCTTGCATCTTTCTGCACTTCTCTTGCCTCTTTCCACAACTCTCTTGCCTCTTTCCACACCTCTCTTGCCCCTTCCGCTCCTCTCTTGCTTCTTTCTGTAACTCCCTTGCTTCTTTCTGCACCTCTTTTGCCTCTTCCTGCACATTTCCTCTTCTTTCTGTACTTCTCTTGCTTCTTTCTGCACTTTTCTTCCTCTTTCTGCAACTCTATTGCTTCTTTCTGCACCTCTCTTGATACATTCTGCACCTCTCTGGCTTTTTTCTGTACCTCTCTTGCCTCTTTCATCACTTTTCTTGTTTCTTTCTGAACCTCTCTTGCCTCGTTTTGCACCTCTTTCTGCATATCTCTTGCCTCTTTCTGCACCTCTCTTGCCTCTTTCTCCACCTTTCTTCCTCTTTCTGCATCTCTCTTGCTTCTTTCTGCACATCTCTTGCTTCTTTCTGCACTTCTCTTGCTTCTTTCTACACCTCTCTTGCTTCTTTCTGCACTTCTCTCGCTTCTTTCTGCACCCCTCTTGCCTCTTTTTGCACCTCTCTTGCCTCTTTCTGCAACTCTTTCTGCACCTCCCTTGCCTTTTTCTGTACTACTCTTGCCTCTTTCTGCACTTCTCTTGCCTCTTTCTGTATCTCTCTTGATTCATTCTGCACCTCTCTTGCTTTTTTCTGCACCTCTATTGTCTCTTTTATCACTTCTCTTGCTTCTTTCTGCACCTTTCTTCCTCTTTCTGCACTTCACTTGCCTCTTTCTGCACTACTCTTGCTTCTTTCTACCCCTCTATTGCCTCTTTCTGTACTTCTCTTGCTTCTTTCTGCACCTCTGTTGCCTCTTTCTGCATTTTCTTCCTCATTCTGCACCTCTCTTTCTTCTTTCTGTACCTCTCTTTCTTCTTTCTGTACCTCTCTTGATTCATTCTGCACCTCTCTAGCTTTTTTCTGTACCTCTCTTGCCTCTTTCATCACTTGTCTTGCTTCTTTCTGAACCTCTCTTGCCTCTTTCCGCACCTTTTTCTGCGTATCTCTTGCCTCTTTCTGTTCTTCTCTTGCCTCTTTCTGCACCTCTCTTGCCTCTTTCTGCACCTTTCTTCCTCTTTCTGCATCTCTCTTGCTTCTTTCCGCACCTCTCTTGCTTCTTTCTGCACTTCTCTTGCTTTTTTCTGCACCTCTCATGCTTCTTTCTGCACCCCTCTTGCTTCTTTCTGAACCCCTCTTGCCTCTTTCTGCACCTCTCTTGCCTCTTTCTGCAACTCTTTCTGCACCTCTCTTGCCTTTTTCTGTACTTCTCTTGCCTCTTTCTGTACATCTCTTGCCTCTTTCTGCACATTTCTTCCTCTTTATGCACCTCTCTTCATCTTTCTGCACCTCTCTCGCTACTTTCTGCACCTCACTTGCTACTTTCTTCACCCCTCTTGCTTCTTTCTGCACCTCTCTTGCTACTTTCTGCACTTTCCTTGCATCTTTCTGCAATTCTCTTGCCTCTTTCCACAACTCTCTTGCCTCTTTCCACACCTCTCTTGCTCCTTCCTGTCTCTGTCTCTCTTGCTTCTTTCTGTACCTCCCTTGCTTCTTTCTGCACCTCTTTTGCCTCTTCCTGCACATTTCCTCTTCTTTCTGTACTTCTCTTGCTTCTTTCTGCACTTTTCTTCCTCTTTCTGCAACTCTATTGCTTCTTTCTGCACCTCTCTTGATACATTCTGCACCTCTCTGGCTTTTTTCTGTACCTCTCTTGCCTCTTTCATCACTTTTCTTGTTTCTTTCTGAACCTCTCTTGCCTCGTTTTGCACCTCTTTCTGCATATCTCTTGCCTCTTTCTGCACCTCTCTTGCCTCTTTCTCCACCTTTCTTCCTCTTTCTGCATCTCTCTTGCTTCTTTCTGCACATCTCTTGCTTCTTTCTGCACTTCTCTTGCTTCTTTCTACACCTCTCTTGCTTCTTTCTGCACTTCTCTCGCTTCTTTCTGCACCCCTCTTGCCTCTTTTTGCACCTCTCTTGCCTCTTTCTGCAACTCTTTCTGCACCTCCCTTGCCTTTTTCTGTACTACTCTTGCCTCTTTCTGCACTTCTCTTGCCTCTTTCTGTACATCTCTTGCCTCTTTCTGTACATTTCTTCCTCTTTCTGCACCTCTCTTCATCTTTCTGCACCTCTTTTGCTTCTTTCTACACCTCTCTCGCTTCTTTCTGCACCTCACTTGCTACTTTCTTTACCACTCTTGCTTCTCTCTGCACCTCTCTTGCTACTTTCTGCATTTCCCTTGCATCTTTCTGCACTTCTCTTGCCTCTTTCTGCAACTCTCTTGCCTCTTTCCGCAACTCTCTTGCTTCTTTAACCAACTCTCTTGCTTTTTTCTGTACCTCTCTTCTTCTTTCTGCACCGCTCTTGCCTCTTTCTGCACCTCACTCTCTTCTGTCTGCACCTCTCTTGCTTCTTTCTGTACCTCTCATTTTGATTTCTGCACTTCTCTTGTTTCTTTCTGTACTTGACTTGCCTCTTTCTGTACTTCTCTTGCTTCTTTCAGCACCTTTCTTCTCTTTCTGCACCTTTCTTTCTCTTGCTGCACCTTTATTCTTCTTTCTGCAGTTCTCTTGCTTTTTTCTACACCTCTCTTACTTCTTTCTGCACCGCTCTTTCCTTTTTCTGCACCTCTCTTGCCTCTTTCTATGCTTTTGTTGTCTCTTTCTGCAATTCTCTTGCTTCTTTCTGCACCTCTCTTGCTTCTTTCTGCACCCCTCTTGCCTCTTTCTGCACCTCTCTTGCTTCTTTCTGCACCTCTCTTCCCTCTTTCTGAACCTGTCTTGCATCTTTCTGTACTTTTCTTGCCTCTCTCTGCACCTCTCTTGCTTCTTTCTGCACCCCTCTTGTCTCTTTCTGCACCTCTCTTGCTTCTTTCTGCTCTTCTCTTGTCTCTCTCTGCACTTCTCTTGCTTCTTTCTGCACCTCTCTTGCTTCATTCTGCACCTCTTTTGCTTATTTATGCACTTCTCTTGCCTCTTTCTGTACTTCACTTGCCTCTTTCTGAACTTCTCTTGCTTCTTTCAGTGCCTTTCTTCTCTTTCTGCACCTTTCTTTCTCTTGCTGCACCTTTATTCTTCTTTCTGCAGTTCTCTTGCTTTTTTCTGCACCTCTCTTACTTCTTTCTGCACCGCTCTTTCCTTTTTCTGCACCTCTCTTGCCTCTTTCTATGCTTTTGTTGTCTCTTTCTGCACCTCCTTTGCTTCTTTCTGTACCCCTCTTGACTCTTTCTGGAACACTCTTGCATCTTTCTGCACTTCTCTTGCTTATTTCTGCAATTCTCTTGCTTCTTTCTGCACCTCTCTTGCTTGTTTCTGCACCCCTCTTGCCTCTTTCTGCACCTCTCTTGCTTCTTTCTGCACCTCTCTTCCCTCTTTCTGAACCTGTCTTGCATCTTTCTGTACTTTTCTTGCCTCTTTCTGCACCTCTCTTGCTTCTTTCTGCACCTCTCTTGTCTCTTTCTGCACCTCTCTTGCTTCTTTCTGCTCTTCTCTTGTCTCTCTCTGCACTTCTCTTGCTTCTTTCTGCACCTCTCTTGCTTCATTCTGCACCTCTTTTGCTTATTTCTGCACTTCTCTTGCCTCTTTATGTACTTCACTTGCCTCTTTCTGAACTTCTCTTGCTTCTTTCAGTGCCTTTCTTCTCTTTCTGCACCTTTCTTTCTCTTGCTGCACCTTTATTCTTCTTTCTGCAGTTCTCTTGCTTCTTACTGCACCTCTCTTGCTTCTTTCTGTACCCCTCATTGCTTTTTATGCACCTCTCTTTCCTCTTTCTGTGCTTTTGTTGTCTCTTTCTGCACCTCTTTTGCTTCTTTCTGCACCCTCTTGTCTCTTTCTGCACCTCTGTTGCTTCTTTCTGCACTTCTCTCGTTTCTTTCTGTACCTCTCTTGCTTCTTTCTGCACCTCTCTTGCTTCTTTCTGTACCTTTCTTCCTCTTTCTGTACTTCTCTTGCCTCTTTCTGCACCTTTCTTCTTCTTTATGTACATCTCTTGTTTCTTTCTGTACCTCTCCTGCTTCTTTCTGCACCTATTTTGCCTCTTTCTGCACTTCTCTTGCCTCTTTCTGTACTTCTCTTGCCTCTTTTTGTACCTCTCTTGCCTCTTAGTGCACATTTCTTCCTCTTTCTGCAGCTCTCTTGCTTCTTTCTGCAATTCTGTTGCTTCTTTCTGCACCTCTCAAGCTTGTTTCAGTACCCCTCTTGCCTCTTTCTGCACCTCTCTTGCTTCTTTCTGCACCTTTCTTGCCTCTTTCTGAACCTGTCTTGTATCTTTCTGTACTTTTCTTGCCTCTTTCTGCACCTCTCTTGCTTCTTTCTGCACCCCTCTTGTCTCTTTCTGCACCTCTCTTGCTTCTCTCTGCACTTCTTTTGCTTCATTCTGTACCTCTCTTGCTCATTTCTGCACTTCTCTTGCCTCTTTCTGTACTTCACTTGCCTCTTTCTGTACTTCTCTTGCTTCTTTCAGCACCTTTCTTCTCTTTCTGCACCTTTCTTTCTATTGCTGCACCTTTATTCCTCTTTATGCAGTTCTCTTGCTTTTTTCTGCACCTCTCTTGCTTCTTTCTGCACCCCTCTTTGCTTTTTATGCACCTCTCTTTCCTCTTTCTGTGCTTTTATTGTCTCTTTCTGCACTTCTTTTGCTTCTTTCTGTACCCCTCTTGCCTCTTTCTGGACCACTCTTGCATCTTTCTGCACTTCTCTTGCTTATTTCTGCACCTCTCTTGCTTCTTTCTGCACCTCTCGTGCTTCTTTCTGCACCACTCTTGTCTCTTTCTATACTTCTCTTGCCTCTTTCTGCACTTCACTTGCCTCTTTTTGCACTTCTCTTGCTTCTTTCTGCACCTCTCTTGCCTCTTTATGCAACTTCTCTTGCCTCTTTCTGCACCTTCACTTGCCTCTTTCTGAACTTCTCTTGCTTCTTTCTGCACTTCTCTTGGCTCTTTCTGCACCTTTCTTGCTCTTTCTGCACTTCTCTTACTTCTTTCTGCACTTCTCTTGCTTCTTCTGCACCTCTATTGTCTCTTTCTGTCACTTCTCTTGCTTCTTTCTGCACCTTTCTTTCCTCTTTCTGTACTTCTGCTTGCCTCTTTCTGCACTTCTCTTGCTTCTTTCTGCACCTCTCTTGCCTCTTTCTGCACATTTCTTGCCTCTTTCTGCTCTTCTCTTGCTTCTTTCTACCCCTCTATTGCTTCTTTCTGTACTTCTCTTGCTTCTTTCTGCACCTCTCTTGCCTCTTTCTGCATTTTCTTCCTCATTCTGCACCTCTCTTGCTTCTTTCTGTACCTCTCTTGATTCATTCTGCACCTCTTTAGCTTCTTTCTGTACCTCTCTTGCCTCTTTCATGCACTTGTCTTGCTTCTTTCTGAACCTCTCTTGCCTCTTTCTGCACTTTTCTGCATCTCTTGCCTCTTTCTGTACCTTCTCTTGCCTCTTTCTGCACCTCTCTTGCCTCTTTCTGCACCTTTCTTCTTCTTTCTGTACCTCTCCTGCTTCTTTCTGCACCTATTTTGCCTCTTTCTGCACTTCTCTTGCCTCTTTCTGTACTTCTCTTGCCTCTTTCTGTACATCTCTTGCCTCTTTCTGCACATTTCTTCCTCTTTCTGCAGCTCTCTTGCATCTTTCTGCACCTCTGTTGCTTCTTTCTGCACCTCACTTGCTACTTTCATTCACCCCTCTTGCTTCTTTCTGCACCTCTCTTGCTACTTTCTGCACCTTTCTTGCATCTTTCTGCACTTCTCTTGCCTCTTTCTGCACCTCTCTTGCCTCTTTCTGCACCTCTCTTGCCTCTTTCTGCACCTCTCTTGCTTCTTTCTGTACCTCTCTTGCTTCTTTCTGTACTTCTCTTGCTTCTTTCTGCACCTCTCTTGCCTCTTCCTGCACATTCCTCTTCTTTCTGTACTTCTCTTGCTTCTTTCTGCACTTTTCTTCCTCTTTCTGCACCTCTCTTGCTTCTTTCTGCACCTCTCTTGATTCTTTCTGCACCTCTCTGGCTTCTTTCTGTACCTCTCTTGCCTCTTTCATGCACTTCTCTTGTTTCTTTCTGCACCTCTCTTGCCTCGTTTCTGCACCTCTTTCTGCATATCTCTTGCCTCTTTCTGCACCTCTCTTGCCTCTTTCTGCCACCTTTCTGCATCTCTCTTGCTTCTTTCTGCACCTCTCTTGCTTCTTTCTGCACTTCTCTTGCTTCTTTCTACACCTCTCTTGCTTCTTTCTGCACTTCTCTTGCTTCTTTCTGCACCTCTCTTGCCTCTTTTTGCACCTCTCTTGCCTCTTTCTGCAACTCTTTCTGCACCTCCCTTGCCTTTTCTGTACTTCTCTTGCCTCTTTCTGCACTTCTCTTGCCTCTTTCTGTACATCTCTTGCTTCTTTCTGTACATTTCTTCCTCTTTCTGCACCTCTCTTCATCTTTCTGCACCTCTCTTGCTTCTTTCTACACCTCTCTTGCTTCTTTCTGCACCTCACTTGCTACTTTCTTTACCACTCTTGCTTCTTTCTGCACCTCTCTTGCTACTTTCTGCACTTCCCTTGCATCTTTCTGCACTTCTCTTGCCTCTTTCTGCAACTCTCTTGCCTCTTTCTGCAACTCTCTTGCTTCTTTAACCAACTCTCTTGCTTCTTTCTGTACCTCTCTTCTTCTTTCTGCACCTCTCTTGCCTCTTTCTTGGACCTCTCTTTCTTCTTTCTGCACCGCTCTTGCCTCTTTCTGCACCATCTCTCTTCTGTCTGCACCTCTCTTGCTTCTTTCTGTACCTCTCATTCTGATTTCTGCACTTCTCTTGTTTCTTTCTGTACTTCTCTTGCTTCTTTCTGCACCTGTCTTGCCTCTTTCTGTACCTTTCTTCCTCTTTCTGCACCTCTCTTGCTTCTTTCTGCACCTCTCTTGCTTCTTTCTGCACTTCTCTTGCCTTTTTCTGCACTTCTCTTGCTTCTTTCTGCACTTCTCTTGCTTCTTTCTCTCCTTCTCTTGCCTCTTTCTGCACCTCTCTTGCTTCTTTCTGCACCTCTCTTGCTTCTTTCTGCACCTCTCTTGCCTCTTTCTGCACCTCTCTTGCCTCTTTCTGCACTTCTCGTGCCTTTTTCTGCACTTCTCTTGCTTCTTTCTGTGCCTCTCTTGATTCTTTCTGTACCTCTCTTGCTTCTTTCTGCACTTCTCTTGCTTCTTTCTGCACCTCTCTTGCCTCTTTCTGCACCTTTCTTCACTCTTTCTGTACCTTTCTTGCCTCTTTCTGCACCTTTCTTGCTTCTTTCTGCACTTCTCTTGCTTCTTTCTGCACTTCTCTTGCCTCTTTCTGCACCTCTCTTGCTTCTTTCTGCACCTCTCTTGCCTCTTTCTGCACCTCTCTTGCTTCTTTCTGCACCTCTCTTGCCTCTTTCTGCACTCTCTTGCCTCTTTCTGCACTTCACTTGCCTCTTTCTGCACCTCTCTTGCCTCTTTCTGTACCCCTCTTGCCTCTTTCTGCACCTCTCTTTCATCTTTCTGCACCTCTCTTGCTTCTTTCTGCACTTCTCTTGCTTCTTTCTGCACCTTCTCTCTTTCTGCACTCTCTTGCTTCTTTCTGCACCTCTCTTCCTCTTTCTGCACTTCTCTTGCTTCTTTCTGATTTCTGTAGCTTCTATCTGTACCTTTCTTCTTTCTGCACTTCTCTTGCCTCTTTCTGCACCTCTCTTGCTTCTTTCTGCACCTCTCTACCTCTTTCTGTACTTCACTTGCCTCTTTCTGCACATCTCTTGCCTCTTTCTGCACCTCTCCTTCTTTCTGCACCTCTCTTGCTTCTTTCTGTACCTCTCATGTTTGTTTCTGCACCTCTCTTGCCTCTTTCTGCACTTCTCTTGCCTCTTTCTGTACTTCTCTTGCCTCTTTCAGTACCTCTCTTGCCTCTTTCTGCACCTTTCTTCCTCTTTCTGCAGCTTTCTTGCTTCTTTCTGCAGTTCTCTTGCTTCTTTCTACACCTCTCTTGCTTCTTTCTGCACCTGCTCTTTCCTCTTTCTGCACTTCTCTTGCCTCTTTCTGCACCTTTCTTGCCTCTTTCTGCACCTCTCTTGCTTATTTTCTGTACCTCTTTTGCCTCTTTATGCACCTCTATTCCCTCTTTCATCACTTCTCTTGCCTCTTTCTGCACTTCTCTTGCCTCTTTCTGTACCTCTCTTGCCTCTTTGTGCACTTCTTGCTCTTTCTGCAGCTCTCTTACTTCTTTCTGCAATTCTGTTGCTTCTTTCTGCACCTCTCTTGCTTGTTTCTGCAGCTCTCTTACTTCTTTCTGCAATTCTGTTGCTTCTTTCTGCACCTCTCTTCCCGCTTTCTGAACCTGTCTTGCATCTTTCTGTACTTTTCTTGCCTCTTTCTGCACCTCTCTTGCTTCTTTCTGCACCCCTCTTGTCTCTTTCTGCACCTCTCTTGCTTCTTTCTGCTCTTCTCTTGTCTCTCTCTGCACTTCTCTTGCTTCTTTCTGCACCTCTCTTGCTTCATTCTGCACCTCTTTTGCTTATTTATGCACTTCTCTTGCCTCTTTCTGTACTTCACTTGCCTCTTTCTGAACTTCTCTTGCTTCTTTCAGTGCCTTTCTTCTCTTTCTGCACCTTTCTTTCTCTTGCTGCACCTTTATTCTTCTTTCTGCAGTTCTCTTGCTTCTTACTGCACCTCTCTTGCTTCTTTCTGCACACCTCTTTCCATTTTCTGCACCTCTCTTGCCTCTTTCTGTGCTTTTGTTGCCTCTTTCTGCACCTCTTTTGCTTCTTTCTGTACCCCTCTTGCCTCTTTCTGCACTTCTCTCGCTTCTTTCTGTACCTCTCTTGCTTCTTTCTGCACCTCTCTTGCTTCTTTCTGTACCTTTCTTCCTCTTTCTGTACTTCTCTTGCCTCTTTCTGCACCTTTCTTCTTCTTTATGTACATCTCTTGTTTCTTTCTGTACCTCTCCTGCTTCTTTCTGCACCTATTTTGCCTCTTTCTGCACTTCTCTTGCCTCTTTCTGTACTTCTCTTGCCTCTTTTTGTACCTCTCTTGCCTCTTAGTGCGCATTTCTTCCTCTTTCTGCAGCTCTCTTACTTCTTTCTGCAATTCTGTTGCTTCTTTCTGCACCTCTCAAGCTTGTTTCAGTACCCCTCTTGCCTCTTTCTGCACCTCTCTTGCTTCTTTCTGCACCTTTCTTGCCTCTTTCTGAACCTGTCTTGTATCTTTCTGTACTTTTCTTGCCTCTTTCTGCACCTCTCTTGCTTCTTTCTGCACCCCTCTTGTCTCTTTCTGCACCTCTCTTGCTTCTCTCTGCACTTCTTTTGCTTCATTCTGTACCTCTCTTGCTCATTTCTGCACTTCTCTTGCCTCTTTCTGTACTTCACTTGCCTCTTTCTGTACTTCTCTTGCTTCTTTCAGCACCTTTCTTCTCTTTCTGCACCTTTCTTTCTATTGCTGCACCTTTATTCCTCTTTATGCAGTTCTCTTGCTTTTTTCTGCACCTCTCTTGCTTCTTTCTGCACCCCTCTTTGCTTTTTATGCACCTCTCTTTCCTCTTTCTGTGCTTTTGTTGTCTCTTTCTGCACTTCTTTTGCTTCTTTCTGTACCCCTCTTGCCTCTTTCTGGACTACTCTTGCATCTTTCTGCACTTCTCTTGCTTATTTCTGCACCTCTCTTGCTTCTTTCTGCACCTCTCGTGCTTTTTTCTGCACCACCCTTGCTTTTTTCTATACTTCTCTTGCCTCTTTCTGCACTTCACTTGCCTCTTTTTGCACTTCTCTTGCTTCTTTCTGCACCTTTCTTCCTCTTTATGCAACTTTCTTCCTCTTTCTGCACCTTCATTCCTCTTTCTGAAGTTCTCGTTTCTTTCTGCACTTCTCTTGGCTCTTTCTGCACCTCTCTTGCTTTTTTCTGCACCTCTATTGTCTCTTTTATCACTTCTCTTGCTTCTTTCTGCACCTTTCTTCCTCTTTCTGCACTTCGCTTGCCTCTTTCTGCCCTACTCTTGCTTCTTTCTGCACCTCTCTTGCCTCTTTCTGCACATTTCTTCCTCTTTCTGCTCTTCTGTTGCTTCTTTCTACCCCTCTATTGCCTCTTTCTGTACTTCTCTTGCTACTTTCTGCACCTCTCTTGCCTCTTTCTGTATTTTCTTCCTCATTCTGCACCTCTCTTGCTTCTTTCTGTACCTCTCTTGATTCATTCTGTACCTCTCTAGCTTTTTTCTGTACCTCTCTTGCCTCTTTCATCACTTGTCTTGCTTCTTTCTGAACCTCTCTTGCCTCTTTCCGCACCTTTTTCTGCATATCTCTTGCCTCTTTCTGTTCTTCGCTTGCCTCTTTCTGCACCTCTCTTGCCTCTTTCTGTACCTCTCATGCTTCTTTCTGCACCCCTCTTGCTTCTTTCTGAACCCCTCTTGCCTCTTTCTGCACCTCTCTTGCCTCTTTCTGCAACTCTTTCTGCACCTCTCTTGCCTTTTTCTGTACTTCTCTTGCCTCTTTCTGTACATCTCTTGCCTCTTTCTGCACATTTCTTCCTCTTTATGCACCTCTCTTCATCTTTCTGCACCTCTCTCGCTTCTTTCTGCACCTCTCTTGCTACTTTCTTCACCCCTCTTGCTTCTTTCTGCACCTCTCTTGCTACTTTCTGCACTTCCCTTGCATCTTTCTGCACTTCTCTTGCCTCTTTCCACAACTCTCTTGCCTCTTTCCACACCTCTCTTGCCCCTTTCCGCTCCTCTCTTGCTTCTTTCTGTACCTCCCTTGCTTCTTTCTGCACCTCTTTTGCCTCTTCCTGCACATTTCCTCTTCTTTCTGTACTTCTCTTGCTTCTTTCTGCACTTTTCTTCCTCTTTCTGCAACTCTATTGCTTCTTTCTGCACCTCTCTTGATACATTCTGCACCTCTCTGGCTTTTTTCTGTACCTCTCTTGCCTCTTTCATCACTTCTCTTGTTTCTTTCTGAACCTCTCTTGCCTCGTTTTGCACCTCTTTCTGCATATCTCTTGCCTCTTTCTGCACCTCTCTTGCCTCTTTCTCCACCTTTCTTCCTCTTTCTGCATCTCTCTTGCTTCTTTCTGCACATCTCTTGCTTCTTTCTGCACTTCTCTTGCTTCTTTCTACACCTCTCTTGCTTCTTTCTGCACTTCTCTCGCTTCTTTCAGCACCCCTCTTGCCTCTTTTTGCACCTCTCTTGCCTCTTTCTGCAACCCGCTCTTGCCTCTTTCTGCACCTCTCTTGCCTCTTTCTGCAACCTTCTACTTCTGCCTCTTTCTGTACATCTCTTGCCTCTTTCTGTACATCTCTTGCCTCTTTCTGCACCTCTCTTCATCTTTCTGCACCTCTCTTGCTTCTTTCTGCACCTCTCTCACTTCTTTCTGCACCTCACTTGCTACTTTCTTCACCCCTCTTGCTTCTTTCTGCACCTCTCTTGCTACTTTCTGCACTTCCCTTGCATCTTTCTGCACTTCTCTTGCCTCTTTCTGCAACTCTCTTGCCTCTTTCCACACCTCTCTTGCTTCTTTCAGCTCCTCTCTTGCTTCTTTCTGTACCTCTCTTGCTTCTTTCTGCACCTCTCTTGCCTCTTCCTGCACATTTCCTCTTCTTTCTGCACTTCTCTTGCCTCTTTCTGCACTTCTCTTCCTCTTTCTGCACCTCTCTTGCTTCTTTCTGTACCTCTCTTGATTCATTCTGCACCTCTCTGGCTTTTTTCTGTACCTCTCTTGCCTCTTTCATCACTTCTCTTGTTTCTTTCTGAACCTCTCTTGCCTCGTTTCTGCACCTCTTTTCTGCATATCTCTTGCCTCTTTCTGCACCTCTCTTGCCTCTTTCTGCACCTTTCTTCCTCTTTCTGCAACTCTATTGCTTCTTTCTGCACATCTCTTGCTTCTTTCTGCACTTCTCTTGCTTCTTTCTACACCTCTCTTGCTTCTTTCTGCACTTCTCTTGCTTCTTTCTGCACCCCTCTTGCCTCTTTCTGCACCTCTCTTGCCTCTTTCTGCAACTCTTTCTGCACCTCCCTTGCCTCTTTCTGTACTTCTCTTGCCTCTTTCTGCACTTCTCTTGCCTCTTTCTGTACATCTCTTGCCTCTTTCTGTACATTTCTTCCTCTTTCTGCACCTCTCTTCATCTTTCTGCACCTCTTTTGCTTCTTTCTACACCTCTCTTGCTTCTTTCTGCACCTCACTTGCTACTTTCTTTACCACTCTTGCTTCTTTCTGCACCTCTCTTGCTACTTTCTGCATTTCCCTTGCATCTTTCTGCACTTCTCTTGCCTCTTTCTGCAACTCTCTTGCCTCTTTCCGCAACTCTCTTGCTTCTTTAACCAACTCTCTTGCTTTTTCTGTACCTCTCTTCTTCTTTCTGCACCTCTCTTGCCTCTTCTTGGACCTCTCTTTCCTCTTTCTGCACCGCTCTTGCCTCTTTCTGCACCTCACTCTCTTCTGTCTGCACCTCTCTTGCTTCTTTCTGTACCTCTCATTTTGATTTCTGCACTTCTCTTGTTTCTTTCTGTACTTGACTTGCCTCTTTCTGTACTTCTCTTGCTTCTTTCAGCACCTTTCTTCTCTTTCTGCACCTTTCTTTCTATTGCTGCACCTTTATTCTTCTTTCTGCAGTTCTCTTGCTTTTTTCTGCACCTCTCTTACTTCTTTCTGCACCGCTCTTTCCTTTTTCTGCACCTCTCTTGCCTCTTTCTATGCTTTTGTTGTCTCTTTCTGCACCTCTTTTGCTTCTTTCTGTACCCCTCTTGCCTCTTTCTGGACCACTCTTGCATCTTTCTGCACTTCTCTTGCTTATTTCTGCAATTCTCTTGCTTCTTTCTGCACCTCTCTTGCTTGTTTCTGCAGCTCTCTTACTTCTTTCTGCAATTCTGTTGCTTCTTTCTGCACCTCTCTTCCCGCTTTCTGAACCTGTCTTGCATCTTTCTGTACTTTTCTTGCCTCTTTCTGCACCTCTCTTGCTTCTTTCTGTACCCCTCTTGTCTCTTTCTGCACCTCTCTTGCTTCTTTCTGCTCTTTTCTTGTCTCTCTCTGCACTTCTCTTGCTTCTTTCTGCACCTCTCTTGCTTCATTCTGCACCTCTTTTGCTTATTTATGCACTTCTCTTGCCTCTTTCTGTACTTCACTTGCCTCTTTCTGAACTTCTCTTGCTTCTTTCAGTGCCTTTCTTCTCTTTCTGCACCTTTCTTTCTCTTGCTGCACCTTTATTCTTCTTTCTGCAGTTCTCTTGCTTCTTACTGCACCTCTCTTGCTTCTTTCTGCACACCTCTTTCCATTTTCTGCACCTCTCTTGCCTCTTTCTGTGCTTTTGTTGCCTCTTTCTGCACCTCTTTTGCTTCTTTCTGTACCCCTCTTGCCTCTTTCTGCACTTCTCTCGCTTCTTTCTGTACCTCTCTTGCTTCTTTCTGCACCTCTCTTGCTTCTTTCTGTACCTTTCTTCCTCTTTCTGTACTTCTCTTGCCTCTTTCTGCACCTTTCTTCTTCTTTATGTACATCTCTTGTTTCTTTCTGTACCTCTCCTGCTTCTTTCTGCACCTATTTTGCCTCTTTCTGCACTTCTCTTGCCTCTTTCTGTACTTCTCTTGCCTCTTTTTGTACCTCTCTTGCCTCTTAGTGCACATTTCTTCCTCTTTCTGCAGCTCTCTTGCTTCTTTCTGCAATTCTGTTGCTTCTTTCTGCACCTCTCAAGCTTGTTTCAGTACCCCTCTTGCCTCTTTCTGCACCTCTCTTGCTTCTTTCTGCACCTTTCTTGCCTCTTTCTGAACCTGTCTTGTATCTTTCTGTACTTTTCTTGCCTCTTTCTGCACCTCTCTTGCTTCTTTCTGCACCCCTCTTGTCTCTTTCTGCACCTCTCTTGCTTCTCCCTGCACTTCTCTTGCTTCATTCTGCACCTCTCTTGCTCATTTCTGCACTTCTCTTGCCTCTTTCTGTACTTCACTTGCCTCTTTCTGTACTTCTCTTGCTTCTTTCAGCACCTTTCTTCTCTTTCTGCACCTTTCTTTCTATTGCTGCACCTTTATTCCTCTTTATGCAGTTCTCTTGCTTTTTCTGCACTCTCTTGCTTCTTTCTGCACCGCTCTTTGCTTTTTATGCACCTCTCTTGCCTCTTTCTGTGCTTTTGTTGTCTCTTTCTGCACTTCTTTTGCTTCTTTCTGTACCCCTCTTGCCTCTTTCTGGACCACTCTTGCATCTTTCTGCACTTCTCTTGCTTATTTCTGCACCTCTCTTGCTTCTTTCTGCACCTCTCTTGCTTTTTCTGCACTTCCCTTGCCTCTTTCTACACTTCCCTTGCCTCTTTCTGCACTTCTCTTGCTTCTTTCTGCACCTCTCTTGCTGCTTTCTGCACCTTTCTTCCTCTTTCTGCAACTTTCTTCCTCTTTCTGCACCTTCATTCCTCTTTCTGAACTTCTCGTTTCTTTCTGCACTTCTCTTGGCTCTTTCTGCACCTCTCTTGCTTCTTTCTGCACCTCTATTGTCTCTTTTATGCACTTCTCTTGCTTCTTTCTGCACCTCTCTTGCTTCTTTCTGCACGCTCTTTCCTCTTTCTGCCCTCTCTTGCCTCTTTCTATGCTTCTCTTGCCTCTTTCTGCACCTCTTCTTGCCTCTTTCTGTACCTCTCTTGCTTCTTTCTGGACCACTCTTGCTTCTTTCTGCACTTCTCTTGCTTCTTTCTGCACTTCTCTTGCTTCTTTCTGCACCTCTCTTGCTTCTTTCTGCACCCCTCTTGCCTCTTTCTGCACCTCTCTTGCTTCTTTCTGCACCTCTCTTCCCTCTTTCTGAACCTGTCTTGCACTCTTTCTGTACTTCTCTTGCCTCTTTCTGCACCTCTCTTGCTTCTTTCTGCACCTCTCTTGTCTCTTTCTGCACCTCTATTGCTTATTTCTGCTCTTCTCTTGTCTCTCTCTGCACTTCTCTTGCTTCTTTCTGCACCTCTGTTGCTTCTTTCTGCACTTTTCTTGCTTCTTTCTGCACTTCTCTTGCTTCTTTTTGTACTTCTCTTGCCTCTTTCTGCTCTTCTCTTGCCTTTTTCTGCACTTTTCTTACCTCTTTCTGCACTTCTCTTGCCTCTTTCTGCACCTCTTTTGCTTCTTTCTGCACCTCTCTTGCTTCTTTCTGCACCTCTCTTGCCTCTTTCATCACTTGTCTTGCTTCTTTCTGCACCTCTCTTGCCTCTTTCTGCACCTTTTTCTCATCTCTTGCCTCTTTCTGTACTTCTCTTGCCTCTTTCTGCACTTCTCTTGCTTCTTTCTGTACCTCTCTTGCCTCTTTCTGCACCTCTGTTGGTTCTTTTTGCACTTCTCTTGCTCCTTTCTGCACTTCTCTTGCTTCTTTCTGCACCTCTCTTGCTTCTTTCTGCACCTCTCTTGCTTCTTTCTGTACCCCTCTTGCTTCTTTCTGCACCTATTTTGCCTCTTTCTGCACCTCTCTTGCCTCTTTCTGTACTTCTCTTGCCTCTTTCTGTACCTCTCTTGCCTCTTTCTGCACATTTCTTCCTCTTTCTCAGCTCTCTTCATCTTTCTGCACCTCTCTTGCTTCTTTCTGCACCTCTCTTGCTTCTTTCTGTCATCCCTCTTGCTTCTTTCTGCACCTCTCTTGCTTCTTTCTGCACCTTTCCTTGCCATCTTTCTGTACTTCTCTTGCCTCTTTCTGCACCTCTCTTGCTTCTTTCTGCACCTCTCTTGCTCTCTTTCTGCACCTCTCTTGCTTCTTTCTGCACTTCTCTTGCTTCTTTCTGTACCTCTCTTGCCTCATTTCTGCACTTCTCTTGCCTCTTCTTTCAGTACCTCTTCTTGCTTCTTTCTGCACCTTTCTTCCTCTTTCTGCAACTCTATTGCTTCTTTCTGCAGTTCTCTTGCTTCTTTCTGCACCTCTCTTGCTTCTTTCTGTACCTCTCTTGCCTCTTTCATGCACCTCTCTTGCTTCTTTCTGACCTCTCTTGCCTCGTTTGCACTCTTTCTGCACTTCTCTTGCTTCTTTCTGCACCTCTCTTGCCTCTTTCTCGCACCTTTCTTGCCTCTTTCTGCACCTCTCTTGCTTCTTTCTGCACATCTCTTGCTTCTTTCTGCACTTCTCTTGCTTCTTTCTGCACCTCTCTTGCTTCTTTCTGCACTTCTCTTGCCTCTTTCTGCACTTCACTCCTCTTTCTGCACTTCTCTTGCCTCTTTCTGTACTTTCTTGCCTCTTTCTGCACTTCTCTTGCCTCTTTCTGTACCTCTCTTGCTTCTTTCTGCACTTCTCTTGCTTCTTTCTGCACCTCTCTTGCCTCTTTCTGCACTTCTCTTGCTTCTTTCTGCACCTCTCTTGCTTCTTTCTGCACCTTCTCTTGCTTCTTTCTGCACCTCTCTTGCCTCTTTCTGTACATCTCTTGCTTCTTTCTGCACCTCTCTTGCCTCTTTCTGCACTTTTCTTGCCTCTTTCTGCACTTCTCTTGCTACTTTCTGCACCTCTCTTGCTTCTTTCTGCACCTCTCTTGCTTCTTTCTGCACCTCTCTTGCCTCTTTCTGCACTTCTCTTGCCTCTTTCTGCACCTCTCTTGCCTCTTTCTGCACCTCTCTTGCCTCTTTCTGCACCTCTCTTGCTTCTTTCTGCACCACCCTTGCCTCTTTCTGCACCTCTCTTGCTTCTTTCTGCACCTCTCTTGCTTCTTTCTACTTCTCTTGCTTCTTTCTGCACTTCTCTTGCCTCTTTCTGTACTTCTCTTGCCTCTTTCTGCACCTCTCTTGCTTCTTTCTGCACCTTTCTTGCCTCTTTCTGCACCTCTCTTGCCTCTTTCTGCAACTCTTTCTGCACCTCTCTTGCCTTTTTCTGTACTTCTCTTGCCTCTTTCTGTACATCTCTTGCCTCTTTCTGCACATTTCTTCCTCTTTATGCACCTCTCTTCATCTTTCTGCACCTCTCTCGCTTCTTTCTGCACCTCACTTGCTACTTTCTTCACCCCTCTTGCTTCTTTCTGCACCTCTCTTGCTACTTTCTGCACTTTTCTTGCATCTTTCTGCACTTCTCTTGCCTCTTTCCGCAACTCTCTTGCCTCTTTCCGCACCTCTCTTGCCCCTTTCTGCACCTCTCTTGCTTCTTTCTGTAACTCTCTTGCTTCTTTCTGTCCCTTGCTTCTTTCTGCACCTCTTTGCCTCTTCCTGCACAGTTCCTCTTCTTTCTGTACTTCTCTTGCTTCTTTCTGCACTTTTCTTCCTCTTTCTGCAACTCTATTGCTTCTTTCTGCACCTCTCTTGATTCATTCTGCACCTCTCTGGCTTTTTCTGTACCTCTCTTGCCTCTTTCATCACTTCTCTTGTTTCTTTCTGAACCTCTCTTGCCTCGTTTGCACCTCTTTCTGCATATCTCTTGCCTCTTTCTGCACCTCTCTTGCCTCTTTCTCCACCTTCTTCCTCTTTCTGCATCTCTCTTGCTTCTTTCTGCACATCTCTTGCTTCTTTCTGCACTTCTCTTGCTTCTTTCTACACCTCTCTTGCTTCTTTCTGCACTTCTCTCGCTTCTTTCTGCACCCCTCTTGCCTCTTTTTGCACCTCTCTTGCCTCTTTCTGCAACTCTTTCTGCACCTCCCTTGTCTTTTTCTGTACTTCTCTTGCCTCTTTCTGCACTTCTCTTGCCTCTTTCTGTACATCTCTTGCCTCTTTCTGTACATTTCTTCCTCTTTCTGCACCTCTCTTCATCTTTCTGCACCTCTTTTGCTTCTTTCTACACCTCTCTCGCTTCTTTCTGCACCTCACTTGCTACTTTCTTTACCACTCTTGCTTCTTTCTGCACCTCTCTTGCTACTTTCTGCATTTCCCTTGCATCTTTCTGCACTTCTCTTGCCTCTTTCTGCAACTCTCTTGCCTCTTTCCGCAACTCTCTTGCTTCTTTAACCAACTCTCTTGCTTTTTTCTGTACCTCTCTTCTTCTTTCTGCACCTCTCTTGCCTCTTCTTGGACCTCTCTTTCCTCTTTCTGCACCGCTCTTGCCTCTTTCTGCACCTCTCTCTTCTGTCTGCACCTCTCTTGCTTCTTTCTGTACCTCTCATTTTGATTTCTGCACTTCTCTTGTTTCTTTCTGTACTTCGACTTGCCTCTTTCTGTACTTCTCTTGCTTCTTTCAGCACCTTTCTTCTCTTTCTGCACCTTTCTTTCTCTTGCTGCACCTTTATTCTTCTTTCTGCAGTTCTCTTGCTTTTTTCTACACCTCTCTTACTTCTTTCTGCACCGCTCTTTCCTTTTTCTGCACCTCTCTTGCCTCTTTCTATGCTTTTGTTGTCTCTTTCTGCAATTCTCTTGCTTCTTTCTGCACCTCTCTTGCTTCTTTCTGCACCTCTCTTGCTTCTTTCTGCACTTCTCTTGCTTCTTTCTGCACCTCTCTTCCTCTCTTTCTGCACCTGTCTTGCATCTTTCTGTACTTTTCTTGCCTCTTTCTGCACCTCTCTTGCTTCTTTCTGCACCCCTCTTGTCTCTTTCTGCACCTCTCTTGCTTCTTTCTGCTCTCTCTTCTTGCTCTCTCTCTGCACTTCTCTTGCTTCTTTCTGCACCTCTCTTGCTTCATTCTGCACCTCTTTTGCTTATTTCTGCACTTCTCTTGCCTCTTTCTGTACTTCACTTGCCTCTTTCTGAACTTCTCTTGCTTCTTTCAGTGCCTTTCTTCTCTTTCTGCACCTTTCTTTCTCTTGCTGCACCTTTCATTCTTCTTTCTGCACTTCTCTTGCTTCTTTCTGCACCTCTCTTGCTTCTTTCTGCACCTCTCTTTCCTCTTTCTGCACCTCTCTTGCCTCTTTCTGTGCTTCTCTTGCCTCTTTCTGTACCGCTCTTACTTCTTTCTGCACCTCTCTTGCTTATTTCTGCTCTCTCTTGCTTCTTTTTGCACTTCTCTTGCTTCTTTCTGCAACCTCTCTTGCTTCTTTCTGTACCTCTCTTGCCTCTTTCTGTACTTCTCTTGCTTCTTTCTGCACCTCTTCATATACATCTCTTGTTTCTTTCTGTACCTCTCCTGCTTCTTTCTGCACATCTTTTGCCTCTTTCTGCACTTCTCTTGCCTCTTTCTGTACTTCTCTTGCCTCTTTCTGTACCTCTCTTGCCTCTTTGTGCACATTTCTTCCTCTTTCTGCAGCTTCTCTTGCTTCTTTCTGCACCTCTCTTGCTTCTTTCTGCACCTCTCTTCGCCTCTTTCTGCACCTCTCTTGCTTCTTTCTGTACCTTCCTTGCCTCTTTCTGAACTTCTCTTGCTATCTTTCTGTACCTTTCTTGTCTCTTTCTGCACCTCTCTTGCTTCTTTCTGCACCTTCTCTTGTCTCTTTCTGCACTTCTCTTGCTTCTTTCTGCACCTCTCTTGCTTCATTCTGTACCTCTCTTGCTTATTTCTGCACTTCTCTTGCCTCTTTCTGTACTTCACTTGCCTCTTTCTGAACTTCTCTTGCTTCTTTCAGTGCCTTTCTTCTCTTTCTGCACCTTTCTTTCTCTTGCTGCACCTTTATTCTTCTTTCTGCAGTTCCTCTTGCTTCTTACTGCACCTCTCTTGCTTCTTTCTGCACACCTCTTTCCATTTTCTGCACCTCTCTTGCCTCTTTCTGTGCTTTTGTTGCCTCTTTCTGCACCTCTTTTGCTTCTTTCTGTACCCCTCTTGCCTCTTTCTGCACTTCTCTTGCTTCTTTCTGTACCTCTCTTGCTTCTTTCTGCACCTCTCTTGCTTCTTTCTGTACCTTTCTTCCTCTTTCTGTACTTCTCTTGCCTCTTTCTGCACCTTTCTTCTTCTTTCTGTACATCTCTTGTTTCTTTCTGTACCTCTCCTGCTTCTTTCTGCACCTATTTTGCCTCTTTCTGCACTTCTCTTGCCTCTTTCTGTACTTCTCTTGCCTCTTTTTGTACCTCTCTTGCCTCTTAGTGCACATTTCTTCCTCTTTCTGCAGCTCTCTTACTTCTTTCTGCAATTCTGTTGCTTCTTTCTGCACCTCTCAAGCTTGTTTCAGTACCCCTCTTGCCTCTTTCTGCACTCTCTTGCTTCTTTCTGCACCTTTCTTGCCTCTTTCTGAACCTGTCTTGTATCTTTCTGTACTTTTCTTGCCTCTTTCTGCACCTCTCTTGCTTCTTTCTGCACCCTCTTGTCTCTTTCTGCACCTCTCTTGCTTCTCTCTGCACTTCTTTTGCTTCATTCTGTACCTCTCTTGCTCATTTCTGCACTTCTCTTGCCTCTTTCTGTACTTCACTTGCCTCTTTCTGTACTTCTCTTGCTTCTTTCAGCACCTTTCTTCTCTTTCTGCACCTTTCTTTCTATTGCTGCACCTTTATTCCTCTTTATGCAGTTCTCTTGCTTTTTCTGCACCTCTCTTGCTTCTTTCTGCACCCCTCTTTGCTTTTATGCACCTCTCTTTCCTCTTTCTGTGCTTTTGTTGTCTCTTTCTGCACTTCTTTTGCTTCTTTCTGTACCCCTCTTGCCTCTTTCTGGACCACTCTTGCATCTTTCTGCACTTCTCTTGCTTATTTCTGCACCTCTCTTGCTTCTTTCTGCACCTCTCGTGCTTTTTTCTGCACCGCCCTTGCTTTTTTCTATACTTCTCTTGCCTCTTTCTGCACTTCACTTGCCTCTTTTTGCACTTCTCTTGCTTCTTTCTGCACCTTTCTTCCTCTTTATGCAACGTTCTTCCTCTTTCTGCACCTTCATTCCTCTTTCTGAAGTTCTCGTTTCTTTCTGCACTTCTCTTGGCTCTTTCTGCACCTCTCTTGCTTCTTTCTGCACCTCTCTTACTTCTTTCTGCACCTCCCTTGCTTCTTTCTGCACCTCTATTGTCTCTTTATCACTTCTCTTGCTTCTTTCTGCACCTTTCTTCCTCTTTCTGTACTTCGCTTGCCTCTTTCTGCCCTACTCTTGCTTCTTTCTGCACCTCTCTTGCCTCTTTCTGCACATTTCTTCCTCTTTCTGCTCTTCTGTTTCTTCTTTCTACCCCTCTATTGCCTCTTTCTGTACTTCTCTTGCTTCTTTCTTCACCTCTCTTGCCTCTTTCTGCATTTTCTTCCTCATTCTGCACCTCTCTTGCTTCTTTCTGTACCTCTCTTGATTCATTCTGCACCTCTCTGGCTTTTTTCTGTACCTCTCTTGCCTCTTTCATCACTTGTCTTGCTTCTTTCTGAACCTCTCTTGCCTCTTTCGCACCTCTTTCTGCATATCTCTTGCCTCTTTCTGTTCTTCTCTTGCCTCTTTCTGCACCTCTCTTGCCTCTTTCTGCATCTCTCTTGCCTCTTTCTGCACTCTCTTGCTTCTTTCTGCACCTCTCTTGCTTCTTTCTGCACCTCTCTTGCTTCTTTCTGCACCCCTCTTGCCTCTTTCTGCACCTCTCTTGCCTCTTTCTGCAACTCTTTCTGCACCTCCCTTGCCTTTTCTGTACTTCTCTTGCCTCTTTCTGTACATCTCTTGCCTCTTTCTGTACATTTCTTCCTCTTTCTGCACCTCTCTTCATCTTTCTGCACCTCTTTTGCTTCTTTCTACACCTCTCGCTTCTTTCTGCACCTCACTTGCTACTTTCTTTACCACTCTTGCTTCTTTCTGCACCTCTCTTGCTACTTTCTGCACTTTCCCTTGCATCTTTCTGCACTTCTCTTGCCTCTTTCTGCAACTCTCTTGCCTCTTTCCACACCTCTCTTGCTTCTTTAACCAACTCTCTTGCTTCTTTCTGTAACTCTCTTGCTTCTTTCTGCACCTCTCTTGCCTCTTCTTGGACCTCTCTCTCCTCTTTCTGCACTGCTCTTGCCTCTTTCTGCACTTCTCTCTCTTCTGTCTGCAACTCTCTTGCTTCTTTCTGTACCTCTCATTTGATTTCTGCACTTCTCTTGTTTCTTTCTGTACTTGACTTGCCTCTTTCTATCACTTCTCTTGCTTCTTTCTAGCACCTTTCTTGCCTCTTTCTGCACCTTTCTTTCTATTGCTGCACCTTTATTCTTCTTTCTGCACTCTCTTGCCTCTTTCTACACCTCTCTTACTTCTTTCTGCACCGCTCTTTCCTCTTTCTGCACCTCTCTTGCCTCTTTCTATGCTTTTGTTGCTCTCTTTCTGCACCTCTCTTTGCTTCTTTCTGTACCCCTCTTGCCTCTTTCTGGACCACTCTTGCATCTTTCTGCACCTCTCTTGCTTATTTCTGCAATTCTCTTGCCTCTTTCTGCACTCTCTTGCTTCTTTCTGCAGCTCTCTTGCTTCTTTCTGCAATTCTGTTGCTTCTTTCTGCACCTCTCTTCCGCTTTCTGAACCTGTCTTGCATCTTTCTGTACTTCTCTTGCCTCTTTCTGCACCTCTCTTGCTTCTTTCTGCACTCCTCTTGTCTCTTTCTGCACCTCTCTTGCTTCTTTCTGCTCTTCTCTTGCCTCTCTCTGCACTTCTCTTGCTTCTTTCTGCACCTCTCTTGCTTCATTCTGCACCTCTCTTGCTTATTTCTGCACTTCTCTTGCCTCTTTCTGTACTTCACTTGCCTCTTTCTGGACTTCTCTTGCTTCTTTCAGTGCCTTTCTTCTCTTTCTGCACCTTTCTTTCTCTTGCTGCACCTTTATTCTTCTTTCTGCAGTCTCTCTTGCTTCTTTCTGCACCTCTCTTGCTTCTTTCTGCACACCTCTTTCCATCTTTCTGCACCTCTCTTGCCTCTTTCTGTGCTTTTGTTGCCTCTTTCTGCACCTCTTTTGCTTCTTTCTGTACCCCTCTTGCCTCTTTCTGCACTTCTCTTGCTTCTTTCTGCACCTCTTGCTTCTTTCTGCACCTCTCTTGCTTCTTTCTGTACCTCTCTTGCCTCTTTCTGCACCTCTCTTGCCTCTTTCTGCAACCTTTCTTGCTTCTTTTCTGTACATCTCTTGCTTCTTTCTGTACCTCTCCTGCTTCTTTCTGCACCTATTCTTGCCTCTTTCTGCACTCTCTCTTGCCTCTTTCTGCACCTCTCTTGCCTCTTTCTGCACCTCTCTTGCATCTTTCTGCACCTCTCTTGCCTCTTTCTGCACCTCTCTTGCTTCTTTCTGCACTTCTCTTGCCTCTTTCTGCACCTCTCTTGCTATCTTTCTGCACTCTCTTGCCTCTTTCTGCACTTCTCTTGCTTCTTTCTGCACCTCTCTTGCCTCTTTCTGCACCTCTCTTGCTTCTTTCTGCACTTCTCTTGCTTCTTTCTGTACTTCACTTGCCTCTTTCTGTACTTCTCTTGCTTCTTTCAGCACCTTTCTTCTCTTTCTGCACCTCTCTTTCTCTTGCTGCACCTTTATTCTTCTTTCTGCAGTTCTCTTGCTTCTTACTGCACCTCTCTTGCTTCTTTCTGTACCCCTCATTGCTTTTTATGCACCTCTCTTTCCTCTTTCTGTGCTTTTGTTGTCTCTTTCTGCACTTCTTCTTGCTTCTTTCTGTACCTCTCTTGCCTCTTTCTGGACCATCTCTTGCATCTTTCTGCACTTCTCTTGCTTATTTCTGCACCTCTCTTGCTTCTTTCTGCACCTCTCGTGCTTCTTTCTGCACCTCTCTTGTCTCTTTCTGCACCTCTCTTGCTTCTTTCTGCTCTTCTCTTGTCTCTTTCTGCACCTCTCTTGCTTCTTTTGGAACTTCTCTTGCCTCTTTCTGCACCTCTCTTGCCTCTTTGTGCACATCTCTTGCCTCTTTCTGCACCTCTCTTGCTTCTTTCTGCACCTCTCTTGCTTCTTTCTGCACCTCTCTTGCTTCTTTCTGCACCTCTCTTGCTCTTTCTGTCACCTCTCTTGCTTCTTTCTGCACCTTTCTTCCTGTTTCTGCACCTCTCTTCCCTCTTTCTGCACTTCTCTTGCCTCTTTCTGCACCTCTCTTGCCTCTTTGTGCACATCTCTTGCCTCTTTCTGCACCTCTCTTGCTTCTTTCTGCACCTCTCTTGTTTCTTTCTGCACCTCTCTTTCCTGTTTCTTTTTACTTCTCTTGCCTCTTTCTGCACCTCTCTTGCTTCTTTCTGTACCTCTCTTGCTTCTTTCTGCACCTCTCTTGCTATCTTTCTGTACCTCTCCTTTGCCTCTTTCTGCACTTCTCTTGCTTCTTTCTGCACCTCTTGTCTCTTTCTGCACCTCTCTTGCTTCTCTCA